>ML845013.1:37212-50907 GCA_009831015.1 Picea engelmannii | reverse complement strand
ATATGATACTATCACAACATCTTGAACCTCAATTTTTCTAAGGGCATGACCACTAATAAATCTAAAGGAGTCTCATTGTATCCAACAAAAAAATATATTGGCATAGGATATTGAACCTCCCCTTTTCTATAGGCTTCACCACCTATGAATTTGAAGAAACATAACCATATACCATCAACAACCTGCCAAACTCCAACTTCCTTCATATCAACTTCCTAGTTAAAAATCTTCAAACATCACATCATGAGTTGTTTAGGACGTCCTGAAAATATGATCATGTCTCCATACAATATGAAGGAAAGTGGAACTCATATATATAAATCAAAAGGATAAAAATATACACAAATATTAACCATCCTAAAATACCAATATTATAGTGCGAACAACATCCCACACAAGGCCTCCAACAAATTGTAAACATGGGTATCTCACCCATTCACCTTAAATACTCCCACAACCTAAGGAAAACCTCAATAAGATCAATTTCCTATTTTTGAGAGAATCCTTAGTAACTATACCTATGATCTCATCAATTTCAACTCCCTCTTTTTGAGTGAATCCAACAAGTCTTTCCTAGCACTCTTGAATACACCCATCAACTATAATCTTGGAATCAATAATTAATTATACAACTGGATTTTCCTATCATAATTCAGATGTATTAATTCCCTATTGTCTATATGAAACCCAACATTTGTAGATGGTGTTAGAACATAAAAAAGAGACCATGGAGAATAAAATCACAAGTTGGAATACTAACTCATCCATTCCTTCTATAGTCCCTACATTCCTTGCAACCTATTTATGTTTATTTACCTCCCCCTTTTTTTCTCTATAAATTGGTTGATATAATGTCATGTTGGCATAGGGGCAGACCCAGGGTTCAATGCTACAATAACACACCAACAAAACCCTAACTACCGACCCTTTCGGCAACACCTGTGAAGCAGATGCAGTCTCACACGAGGTAGAGGTAGGGGTGGTTGTAGGACTCAAGTGTCTGCAACCTTAGCTGGGACATGGATCTATGATTCCTTACTTAATATAACACTCAACACTATTGGATCTTTAATATGCAATCAATAACCACTTCGTAGATACAACAAAGGTTCACAGCATTCACAATGAACCTGATTGTTTGATCACTTATCATCCACAGTGTATTCAGGTCTAACAGGTCAAGAACTTAGCATATACATGTGGATCAGACCTAACATTATACATATCATAAGCATTAAGCATAAGCATATATATCAGATCTATATACTCATATCAAATAACTTATCAAATAATCACATCAATGCATTAGAACAAGGCACAAAGTGGACAACAAAGGCTTTACGTGGTTCACCCCCACCCTGGGGCTATGTCCACCAACTCTTCTTCTTTATAGTCTTCAATCAATTGATTATAATCATAGAGGCTTAGAAACCCTTACTTCACATAGGACAAAAGAGTTGCGTAGCTCACTAGATCCTCCTTCCTTCCCTTTCAGCAAAAATACTTCTATACCTTCCCACAGGGATTTGCACTAAGCTCTGCAAGTCTATATAGACTGCACAAACTCTTGATCACACAGATACCTCCTTGGAACTTAGCCCATATCACATAGATATAATATTATTCTCTCTTTCCACTTTCTTACATTTTCCTATCCTTCTATTTATACATACAAAATGGGCCTAAGCGTGGGTAAACCCACGAGTCGATATCCTGCTCCCATTACATATTCCCAAAACCCAAAAAGGGACCCAAAAGTAGGATGATATTCTGCAATCTTCGCTTCATCTAGTGCTCCATCTTCGACAGGATGTCGAAGTCCCAAAAATGCTCAAATATGACCAAGTGCTCCCAAAACTTAGCCAAGGTCCAACAGGCCCCCAACACTCACCTGTGACTCGTCCTGAGTCACTATGGTATGAGAAATTCTACCTCGAATGCCTCAAGCTTGGCTCAAGATACTTCGACCTACTACAATGCTATGGCCTCTTTCTTAGTGAACTCCTGGATGAGTGTGTCATTGACTAGCCCTTCTAGGCATTGTTCTGCTATGATGAAAATGTGTTCTAGCTTGGCTCCTTGGCTTTCAACTTCGGTGAACAGTTGGCCTTCCTTCTCTTGCACTAGTTGAAGTCATTGAGAGACTTCCATCACTTTGTTCTAGATTGTGTGGATCTATTGCTGGGTCGTGTGCTGCTCTGGAAACCTCTTCATTCTTTCAACTAGTGTCAAGGCCTTCAGCTGCGCCTGTAGCGTATATGCGTACTGCTTTGCTTCCTGGAGATGCGACTCTAGTGCTTGTAACTCTGGAGTTTCTGTAATGTTTTCATATGTTGGAGAACTCCTAGAGCTCAGCTGCTTTCACTCCGAGGCAAGGGATTTCATTCTTCCAAGTGCGGTGTGAGCAGTTGCCTCCCTTAGGTCTCTGATTTATTGAGGAATCTCGATCACGGTTAGAAGTTCCAGATCTGTGATGCGCTGCTGAAGTTGTTGGATTTCTTCTTTGAGTTGGGCCACCTATTTTGAGACTTGTTCCTTAGTTTTCACTTCTATGAATGTCACAGAGCGAAGTGCACTATGAACCCTTTCCCGTACTTCGAGTTTCTCTGTAAGCAACTGTTCCTTGTTTTTTCTGTAGCGCTTCTTTCTCTTCATCCCATTTTTCTTGTAGAGTGATATTTTCCTTTTCTACAGTATTTCTTTGGTCCTCAAGGTCTTTTTGTACTTGTGCTAAAGCCTGGGTGGATTGTGTTGTCTCTTCTTGAGCTCGTCGAAGGTGAGCTTCGACTGTATCAGTAATCTGATGTAGTTGGGTTGGCTCATCACCTAATTTTGGTGTTCCTGATGGTAGGGGTGCAGTGGAAACTACACGGCTAGACTGTATTTCTTTTTGTACTCCTTGAAGCTTGTCCCTAATGCGAATGAACACTTCCTCCTTCTTGGCTTCTTGATTTTCTGCTATCTCTAGTGAAGTATCGTTTAGTGCAGTGATTATGAAGTCAAAGTCATCTGGAGTGAGAACAGTCTCAAACTTGGTTTTGGTTGCCTTAGATTTCTTCCTGGATAAAGGATTTGGTGGGGTAACCTTCCTTTTCTTGGAGGGATCCTCCTCCTCTCTAGGCAGTGTAACTTTGCCTTTATTTTGATCGATCTCTGCGAGATCGAAGTGGTCTTCATAGAATTATTGTTGACATCTTGAACTTCTTCATCTTTCTTGGTCTTTCTTGGTCCAGGGGTATCATGTACAGGTTCTAGACTGTCTATATCAGAAATCTTTGTGGGGCTGCTGTGATGAGGAGGTATGTCGACCACTCCTTGGTGATTTATTCCAAGTATTCTTTTGTTAACTTATAATAGGATTGTAACTATTTCTTGTGCTCGTCAATGCACGTTGTGATGTATATAAATTTCATGTCTGCGCTGAACTTCATCAGGGGACGAAACCTGCAGAGGGTGTTTGGAGTGATGCATGGTGTAGACTAGATTGTGATCTTCAATTGATTGTAGTAGGTGTGGAAGATGACATTGGATTTTCATTGCTTGTTCATATCACTCGAGTACCACAAGGTACTGAACTTCACAGCCAAAGGCTCAAAGGGCTCGATGTCCAAGAAGGTCACACCTTCTAGTATCTCCCATGCGATGAAATATATCAATATGAGAAGTCGGCTGAAGTGGAACTCATATCCTTGGTCCTGCTCTCCTCTGCAATCAAGATCTAGTTGGTTCATGAGGTACTACACCCAATTCATCTATAGTCCTTTTACGCACTTCTTGGCGAGGTCAACAACGAATCGAGTTACTTGGGTGGGCCAGTTCTTGCAAACTAGCTTGCTTGCAATCATCTGACATGCGAGGCGCACTGTGTCGCTCTAGATAGAGGCTACCTTGTAATCTTGCGTACCCTTCTCTACATCTCCATAAATCTCTTTGATTCTCTGGGATAATTCTCGGTCTGAGGTCTTTCCAGGGTAAAACTCCTATGGGTCAGGGCCTTGCATGCTCAGCCCTATGATCTGATTGATCAAGTTTGGATCCACAGTGATGCAACGATTCAACCATAAGTATCCTCTATGGTAGCAGGACAACAGCTATTTCACACATGCGTTTACTTCCTAGTGTCGGCTGAAGTGTGGGACCTTCATCACATTAAGTAGTGTGGACTGCGTGAGGTTATGGGTCCATGGTTGTGGGATAATCTTTGAATTCTATCCTTTGGTCCTGGTCAAGTACTTATGTGGGGCAAGCATGTTGCAGGCTTTCCGGTCTCCAAGGTTGAAGTTACCAAATTTCAGTGTTGCAAGCCTATCATGGTCAGTGCAAACTGCATGCACCCCTTTTGGGAGGTACACAGTGATCACAACATATTCAAACTCTCGGGGTACACTGTCACGGTTTATGGTGTCGCTCAGAGGGGGTAGATAGGCAGGTAGAATGATCGGAATAAGCTTGGCATTGGTGAGATCATCTTTGTGCTTAGTACGTTTCTCATCGGCTAGATGGGACGGACTGGCTTGAGCAGTGGATGGAGAGGCTGTGAGTCCTCTCATGGATGATTCTTGTAATCCTGTCTGAAATGACTCTCTCAGTTCTTAGTTCAAGGAGAACTTCTTTTACAGATTCTTCGGTAGCAGTTAGCTCATCAAACATACGTGCTCAGGATAAAATAATCGAGTTCATGACGGTCTTAGATACAGCAGCAGTCGAATGGATATATCGGATTCCAATGGCTATATTGCTTCGTCATAGTGAAGTGTCATATGTCATTGTTCTAATATCCCAGCGAAGCTCCAATTATGGAAAGTTTATTTCTACGAGGTACCCTCTGGAACTTATTGTAACTTCTCAATCTTGAACTTCTTCTTACTGAGCTTCCTATCCTTTTTCCCCTTGAGCTTCGTCTCAGTGTTTCTTTTCCCATTCTGATTCTTATTTTCCTTGGGCATAGTCACTTCGCGCTGCTGAGATCCTCTCCTAGGATTTAGGTGTGCCACGTCTTCTTTATCTGGGGTAGAAATTTCAGCCTTTTGTATGTCTTCTGATGTTCATGTAGCTTCGATATCTAGGCTTCTAATGTTAGGTAACTTTGATCTGTACTCCTGTTCTTCAATCAATTGTGCAATCGTTCAATTCATGAAATCTTTTAACTCTTGTCTCTTCTATTCTAAGACTTTTTCTTCTGCCTTCTTTCTAGCTTGATCTCAATCAATCCAATATTTTCCTAGTAACATGGTAAATGGGGTACTGTCTTCAACGAATTTAATAATCTCAAAATATTCCTTTGTCGAAGTTACATTGACTGTCATAGGTATCTGAGTGAGATTTCCACATAACATCATCAATTTTTCTCTGAATAGTCATATTCCTCCTAATGAAGAGATCATGGTAGGCTTCCCTATATCTTCCCAAGTTCTTTCTTGGATAATGTTCAATTGTGTCTCTTCATCAAGGACAGAGTCAATGTCGAAGTCTCCTATTCTTGCTTCAATGCATTCTTTTCGGTGGACATCCAGGGTCTCTTTCATTTGTATCAATACCTTCTCTGATTCTTGTTGGGGTTCTGCCTCTTTTGGATCTGCCTTAAGGTTTTCCTGATTTAGATTCATTTCTTCCAACCTAGCGATCATTCTAGGGAAATCCAATACCTCATGGTCCATAGCTTTGCAACAAAGACAACTAGATCCTCTTCCAGGGAAATCCTTAGCAAGATGTCTAGGTCTTCTGCAACTGTAACAGAGGGTCACTCCTCTCTTTCTTTTAAACGATCCTCAAATTCTTCTATATTGCGCACTAGGATCATGGTAGATAATCTACAGAAAATTCTTTCTAGGATACTGCATCCATTTGTTAGTCCAAACATTCTTTCTATGCATAGGTATAACATATCTATCACTATTTGTATCAGATCTACTCATATCAAGCATTCTTTCATATATCAGCATCCCAGTTTTCAAACTAGGATAAAATCTATTAAACATACCTAGATCCATACCTTAGAAAAAAAAATTCACTTAGATAAAGCCTCCAGATCTAAAACTTTTAACTACTCTTACCTTTATTAGAGAACAGAGCTTACAGATCTTACCTCTTTTAGTCATTAATTCACACATTTACCTTTCTCGGAGCACAAACCGTTCAGATCTCGTCCCTTTTCTTCAGATCCGACCTCTTTTCTTTTAGATCGAGCCTCCTTCTTTCAGATCAGATAGAATATTTCGCACTAGGGCATAGATCGTCGCACAAGACTCTGAGGTTAACCTTTTTTGCAAAATGATTCTTCTTCTTAGTTCCCAACAATCACAGTTTTGGTACAGAAAATAGAACCATTTGTTGGCATAGGGGCAAACCCAGGGTTCAACGCTACAACAATGCACCAACAAAAACCTAACTACCGACCCTTTTGGAAATACCTGCGAAGCAGATGAAGTATCACTCGAGGTAGAGGTAGGGGTGGTTGCAGGACTCAAGTGTCTGCAACCTTAGCTGGGACACAGATCTGTGATTTCTTACTTAATATAACACTCAACACTACTGGATCTTTAATATGAAATCAATAACCACTTCGCAGATAATAAAAAAAATTCACAGCATTCACAATGAACCAGATTGTTTGATCACTTATCATCCATAGCGTATTTATGTCTAACAGGTCAAGAACTTAGAATATACATGTGGATTAGACCTAACATTCTACATATCATAAGCACTAAGCATAAGCATATATAGCAGATCTATCTACTCATCTCAAAGCACTTAGCAAATAATCACATCAGTGCATTAGAACAAGGCACAAAGCAGACAACATAGGATTTACGTGGTTCACCCCCACCCTGGGGCTACATCCACCAACTCTTCTTCTTTATAGTCTTCAGTCAATCAATTACAAGCACAGAGCCTTAGAAACCCTTACTCGCACAGGACATAAGATCTACACAGCTTGCTAGATCCTCCTTCCTTTCCTTTCAGCACAAAACCTTCTATACCATCCCACAGTGATTTTCACTAAGCTCTACAAGTCTATATGGACTGCACAAACTCTCGATCACATAGATCCCTCCTTGGAACTTATCCCATATCACATAGATACAATATTCTTCTCTCTTTCCACTTTCTTACATTTTCCTATCCTTCTATTTATACATACAAAATGGTCCTAAGCGTGGGTAAACCCATGGGCCGACATCCCGTTCCCATTACATATTCCCAAAACCCAAAAAGGGATCCAAAAGTAGGCTGAGATTCTGCAATCTCCGCTTCATCTGGTGCTCCATCTTTGATAGGTTGTTGAAGTCCCAAAAACGGTCAAATATGATCAAGTGCTCCCAAAACTTGGTCAAGGGCCAACATGTCCCATGTAGGGAAACCTAAAACATTTCACATTCTTCAAATCCTTCTTATCTTTGATTGATTCATAATTATTCCCTTCCTGTGTCATTTATTATTTCTCTTCCTCATCATCCCAATGAGTGCTAGGAATTTTTCATCCTTTTGCATCATTGAACAAGATTCAAAATTCATATCTTCCTACACAAAGTCATCCCAAAGCCTATGACAAGAAGAAAAATTATCATGAGAAAATAAATCTTGGAAAAAGGGTTTCCAGCATGAAATAAATCCATTCAAGGAAATTAATACCAACTCTTTATATGTTGGAAAATCAATCATTGATAGTTCATCACAACTCTCCTGGGTTTAGTTTTGATTCAGCCCCTCTTCTATACTAGGGGTTGTGTGACCTCTCGATCAAGAATCTTCAATATACTGAGTCAGATCATCTCTTTAGCCTCTTCTAGACCCCAAAATTATTTTTCACAGGTCCCTCCTTTGTTACTCGCAGGTTCGATTTTCTTGCACGCCTTTTCCTAACACTTCTGGTAACTCTCATAGAGTTTTCCCTCTGACTACCTTAGTGCTATACTATCAAATTAAAAGATTTCAAATAGTAAGGATTTATTACAATAAATGATCGAGACAAAAAAATAAGAGAAAATGATTTGAATCTATACTGCAATCTACTACATTAAAGTAAAATGCAATTCCCATTGATCTCATGTGATGGTCCAACATCTTAACATTAAAGAAGTTCTTTAATTACAGTATTTTCAAGATATTTTTGTGATATTCCCTTCTTAAATTCAAAATAATTTCAAAATGCGCGCTAGGGCACTGAGTTGTCTTCCACTTGCACTTTGATGACGATGCTCCTGCATCATACTCCTCTAGAAAAAATTAATGGACTCATGTCCATGATCTCCTACACTGACTTTCCATGCTTCTAAACATCTGCTTCATTTACCCAACTAGCATATTCTATTAGGTGTCCTTTCCACTTTACCAAATACTCAAAATAATTCTTTCTCCTGGTCTTCTTACCAATTGTTTGATCTATGATTTTCTCCATCTGTGGATTTTCTACTACAAGCATCTGCTTCTCCAACTAAATCTCTTTATGATATTGTGATCCTATCCGTCATCTTTCCTGTAAGGATATAGGTCTGAAATGTTGAATGTGGGAAATATACCCACATCCTCTGGCAGCTCTACCTCATAAGCATGGCATCAAATTTCCTTAGGATCTTACACGGCCCTATCTTATTCAATTTCAATTTTTTATATGTTCCCCTTGGGAACATTTCCTTCCTGAGATGTGCCAAAATTTGATCTCCCACTTCAAATTGAAGTTCTCTCCTATGCTAATCAACTCTGTGTTTATATTCTCTGCTAATGTTATACAATTTCTCTTTGATCTGATTATGAAGCTTATGCATTTCTGCACTGAAGTCTTCAGCTCCAATGCTTATGAATTCATTCTGCTCCAGATCTCTCAACTCTGATACTCCTCCTAGATTCATCCCATACACTATCTAGAATGGGATCTTTCTTGTACTTATGTTTGGTGATTCATTGTATGAAAACTTTTCTTGTGATATAATTTGATCCCATTGACTATCATGTTCAGTGACTAGACTCCTCAACAAATTTCCTAAACTCTGATTTACCACCCCAGTCTATCCATCAGTTTGAGGGTGATATGTTGAACTAAAGGACAACTCTTTCCCCAATTTCTTCCACAATTTTCTCAATAAATTACCAACAAATTTAGTGTCCCTATCTGAGACAATACTCTTAGGCAACCCATGAAGTCTCACAACTTCCTTGAAAAACAAATTTGCAATGTGTGTTGTATCATTAGTTTTTTGGCATGGGATAAAGTGTGCCATCTTTGAGAATCTATCAACTACCAAAAATATGGAATCACTTCCCCTTTGTGTTCTTGTTAATGCCAACACAAAATCCATGATTATTGCATCCCAAGGCCTATCTGGAATAGGCAATGGTCGATACAATCCAGTGTTTTGTCTCTTTCCTTTTGCATACTCAAACATCTTGCATATGTCCACAAAATTCTTCACCTCTGCCCTCATACCTGGCCAATAGTATGAATTTTTCATCTTTTCAAATGTCTTGTCATGGCCAAAATGTCTTGATAGACCTCCACTATGTTTTTCATTCAACAGATTTTCTCTCATTGATCACTTTGGTATGAACAACTGGAAACCTTTAAACTACAATTCATCTTGAATTAGATACTCTGTCCATTGTCTTATGTATCTGAGAATAGGATTATCACATGTTTCATATGCCTCTTTAAAATTTGGGTCATCACAATACATATCCTTAAGGTGTTCAAACCCTAAGGTTTTCACTTGAAATTCTTGTAGAATCAGACATCTCCTTCTCAATGCATCAACAACTTTGTTAGAATCACCAGAAATATGTTTAATGACAAAAGTGAAATTATGCATAAACTCTATCCACTTATCATGTCTCTGATTTAATTTCTCTTGTCTGGTTATGAATTGTAAAGCTTGATTATCGATATAAAAAACAAATTCTTTTGTAACAATGTAGTTCCTTCATTTCTTCAAGGCTTGAATTACGCCATAAAATTATTTATCATATGTCGAGTACTTTTTCTTAGTGTCATTCAAATTCTCACTAAAATATTCAATAGGCCTATTATCTTGGCTCAAGACTGCTCCAATTGCAACTCCACTAGCATCACATCGTACTTGAAATGTCTTCCTGAAATATGGCTAAACCAGAATCGGTTGTTTTTTAATCTTCACCTTCAATATCTTGAAACTTTTCTCGGCTTCTTTTTTCCACTTAAAATACTTGTGTCTCTTCTACACCATATCTAATATTGGTGCACAAATCCCACTGAAATTTCTAATTAACTTCCTATAGAAACTTGTTAATCCATGGAATCTTTTCACCTCAAATATGCTCCTTGGAAATGGCCATTCTCTGATTTCTCTCGCCTTATCTGGATCCATATTCAATTCATTTGAAGAGATTACAAAAACCAAGTAAATGAGTTTTATCTTCATAAAAGAGGATTTCTTCAGATTTATCAACAACTTCTCTTGTTGTAATCTTCTCATCACTAATGTTAAATGCCTCAAATGCTCTTCTTAAGTTTTACTGAAGACTAATATATCATCTAGATATATAATCAAACAATTACCAATGAAATCTTTCAATACCTCATTCATCAACCTCATAAAAGTACTTGGGGTGTTTGCTAATCCAAATGGCATAACAAGCCACTCATATAACCCTTCATTTTTTTTGAAGAATTTTTTGCACTCATCACCTTCTCTCATCCTTATCTGGTGATATCCACTTTTCAAGTCTTTATTTAAAAAATAATTTTCTCCACTTAAACAATCCATTAAGTCATCCATCCTTGGAAAATAATGGATGCATGATGGTGACCTTGTTTATGGCTCTTTATTCTGTACACATTCTCCATCCTCCATCCTTTTTTGGACTTAACACTGTTGGTATTGCACATGGACTCAAGATTTCTTTGACCAAACCCTTTTCCATCAAATCTTGGACTTGTCTCTTTACCTCCTCATTATCTTGAGTTGTCAACCTATATGCTACTTTTTTTGGCAAACTTTCTCCTAGTATTAGATCAATTTGATGGTTGATACTCCTAATGGGTGGTAATGATCTAGGTAAATCATCCACTACTATGTTAGCAAAATTCTCCAACAACTCTTGAATTTATTCAAGCAAATCATCCATAGAAGTACTTGTAAGGATAACTCTAGGCTTCCTTACCACAAAAAAATGCATCTCCTATTCCTTCTTGAATTCACTCAGGAGTTCCTTCCCACTCACGAGACGTATAATTGTGCTAGCGTCTTCCTTTAATTTTTTTTCCTCTATTGGTAGTAGCATGTGTGTCCTACTATTTTTCTCCAAAGTATAATTATTTTTCCTCCCATCATGGATGGCATTTCTGTCAAACTTCCATGGTATCCCCAAAAAAACATGACATACATCCATGGGAATCACATCACACAAAATCTAATCTCTATATCCTCCTATATTAAATTCAACTAGGCATTGCTTAGTTACCTTTACCTAGTGTCCTTTATGCAACCATGAGACTCTATATGGACTCGGATTTGCAGTTGTATCAAGCTCCAATTTCTCCACCATCTCTGCGGATACTAAGTTATCAGTGCTCCCACTTTCAATTATCACCTTGCATACCCTATCTTTAGTCTTGCAAGCAATTTTGAACAAACTATTCCTATGCATTGGTTTTTCCACCTCTTGCTTCAAGAGAACCTTCTTCATCATCAATGACCTCCCATCTTCTGCACCTTCTACTTCAACATTCCTCTTCTACGCTTCCGAAATGTGAGCTTCACCTCCTCCTTATTTATTTCTCTCGAGGCATTCCCAAGACTTGTGTTATGTTTTTCCACAGGCATAACACTTCACTTCTCCTCCTCTGCCTCTTCCTCTTCCTCAAGGAAAAACATTCCTTCCACCATATTGTATCCCTCAGGAACTTCCTCCTCTTTCTGATTGACTATGTGGTTTTCCATTCTCAACCTTGGGCTTTTGTGCCTTATCATGGACAATTCCCTTTCCTCTGTTTAGAATTCTTCCTCTGCTTCACTGGATCTATTTCCTGGCCAACTTCTCTTCTGCCTTTAGCGCATTCTGATAAGAATCCTCCATTTTCCTTACTACCATCATGTTGATTTCATCATAGATTTCATATCTCAGGACATTAATATACCTGGCAACTTTTTCATCATCTTTTTCTCTCTATACATCCCTGATGTTCATCTTGTAAAACTCCTCGGTGTACTCTTTCACTGCTATTCCCTTCTTTCTCGAGTTCTGCAACTTCCTGAACATATTTATCTCATAATCCTTGGGTATGATTCTAGCCTTCATATTAGCTACCATTCTATCCCAACTCTTGATATTTTTCTTGCCTTTGCATATTTTTTCATCGTGTAGTTCATCCCACCACAGTATTGCATGTCCTTTTAATTTGGTGACAACATGTTTCACCTTTTTCTCCTCATCAACGTCTTCATATTCAAAGTAATTTTCCATTGATCTTATCCAATCAAGCAATTATTCAACATATAAGTTTCCTTCATACATCGAGATGTCTATCTTTGATCTAGCTCCCAATTTGACAATAGCTTTAAGCAAGTGTTCCTCTCCAGCATCTTCTCCTACAACTTATTCAAATTCTACTTCTTCATTCTCTACATCACTGACATCTCCAACATCAGGTGCTCTCCTTTGTGTTGTCTCCATAGAATCTTGTTAGAAAAGTAGGACCGCGGAGCAATAAAATAAAACAAATGCAGAAACAAAACACAGAAGACACACAATACAAGAGAGACATAGATTTACGTGGTTCACCTAGTGTGGGCTACATCCACCAGAGAAATTTCCAGGTCCTTCCTTTATTATTATCCAGCAAATGAAGGGATACAACCTACAACAAAACCCGCTGTAACTTCCTCTTCTTTCTCTCACAGTCTCCTCTCTCAGAATATAATATTCACCATCATCCATAGCCACAATACATTTCCCTCATAAAATAGGGTTACCTTTTAGGGAAAAAAAACCTAACATAATCTCTACCGTTAGATCTACGACCTTATAATGAACGGTCCAGATTTACAATGAAATTACAATATACTTTTACAAGGCAATTTTTGCTTCGGGGGCTTCGCCCCCGAACCCTTGCTGGGGGCCCTCTTTCCCCAGACCCCCCATCCGGGGGGATAGCCCCCCCGGACCCTGCAGAGGGGGTACCCCCCCTCTGCACTCCCCCGCATGGAAGAGTGTACATACTTCTGGGGTGTAAATACTTCATGGGGTATAAACACAGATGGAAGCAAGGACCTCTGAATCAGGAAGATAATCAGGCTCCACAACCAACAATCTCCCACTTGGAGACTAATCTCAACAACTCCACCGCTGTTGTATATGCTGGACTCTGAACCTTCTTGGACCTGACAAATTTCTCATCTTCATATTCATTCTTAAAGACCAACTGAAACTAAGCAAGCACTCAGTTTCTCCCTGGTTACTCCCTTTGTTAACATGTCTACAGGATTCTGGCTAGTGTGTATATTTTCCAGCTTCAATTGTCCATCTTCCAAGGTGGATTGTATGAAATGGTACCTCAACTGTATATGCTTAGTCTTCGAATGGAAGGATGAATTCTTTGCAAGGTGAATGGCACTCTGACTATCACAGTACAACCTGTTGTTCTCCTACTTCTTTCCCAATTCCTCCATAAACCTTTGTAACCAAATCATCTCTTTACTAGCCTCTGTAGCAGCAACATAC
>ML845013.1:0-37112 GCA_009831015.1 Picea engelmannii | reverse complement strand
CCAACTTTCTGGCAATGAGCACAAGATTAGAAGAGCCCTAACCTCATCATCAAAGTCCACTTTTACAGAACTTAGTTGATTAGTAACCGTATTAAATTCATTTAATTGATCTGCAACAGACCCACCTTCTGGCATCTTCATATTAAATAATCTCTTCATTAGAAATACCTTATTCGACATCGAGGGTTTTTCATACAATTTGGTCAATGCATCCATCAAACCCTTTGTTGTCTTTTCTTTCGAAATATTGAAAGCCACCGACGCTACCAGGCTCAGCCATATCATTCCTAGAGCCTTTTTGTCAAGAATCTCCCATTCTTCGTCCTTCATGGCCGTCGGCTTCTTTTCTACTCCACTCAATGGTAGGAATAGATCCTTTTGATATAAATATTCTTCCATCTTCATCTTCCATAACTGGTAGTTTTGGCCGTTAAATTTCTCGACCCTAAACTTTCCATCTTCCGAAATTGCTCCCACTCGAACCAGGAACCCTCTTTTCCTACGAGTTACCTTACGCTCTGATACCGGTTGTTAGAAAAGTAGGACCGCGGAGAAATAAAATAAAACAAATGCAGAAACAAAACATAGAAGACACACAATACAAGAGAGACACAAATTTACGTGGTTCACCCAGTGTGGGATACATCCACCAGAGAAATTGCCAGGTCCTTCCTTTATTATTATCCAGCAAATGAAGGGATACAACCTACAGAAAAACCCGCTGTAACTTCCTCTTCTTTCTCTCACAGTCTCCTCTCTCAGAATACAATATTCACCATCATCCATAGCCGCAATACATTTCCCTCATAAAAGAGGGTTTCCTTCTAGGGAAAAAAACCCTAACATAATCTCTACCGTTAGATCTGTGACCTTATAATGAACGGTCCAGATTTACAATGAAATTACAATATACTTTTACAAGGCAATTTTTGCTTTGGGGGCCGTTGCCCTCGAACCCCCGCTGGGGGTCCGCTTGCCCCCAGACCCCCCAACCGGGGGGATAGCCCCCCCCCGAACCCCGCAGAGGGGGTATCCCCCCTCTGCACTCCCCCACGTGGAAGAGTGTACATACTTCTGGGGTGTAAATACTTCATGGGGTATAAACACAGCTGAAAGAAAGGACCTTTGAATCAGGAAGATAATTAGGCTCCACAACCAACAAATCTAACCTTGCGCAAAGTTCTCGTATATCCCTTTCCACAGCTGGATTTTCTATAGGTGGCTCTGTACATATCCTAGGCGGCATGGTGTTGAACGTTTCTCTATACAAATCTTTAAAAGAAAAAAATTCTTTCTGATACCACTTGATGATATCGAGATATCTCCTCTTTCCTACAAAAATCAAATATGTGGCTCTAATACCACTTGATGTATCCCCCCTTCTCTCCTAGGGTTTGTGCGACCTCCCGGTCAAGGATCTTTAAGATACTGAGTCAGATCAGCTCTTTGGCCTCTACTATACCTTGAAATTAATTTTCGCAGGTCCCTCCTTTGTTCCCCATAGTTTTGATTTACCCGCATGCCTTTTCTTGGTGCTTCTGGTAACTCTCAGCAGTGAGCGCTAGCTCCTCTGCTAATCTCCTTTCTTCCTTATTACCATGGCTAGAACCTCAAGATAGCCCCCTTCTCAGCTTCGGGCTTCGATATTTATCGTGCCTTTATGATCCAACTCCTCTGAAGTGACTTCTCTCTAGAGTGAATCTCCACTCTCCACATGTCCCTCTGGTCAATAAAAACTCTTGTTGACTACGGCCTTCGGGACTTTCGGCTTCACTACTCTCGCTTAACTCTGGAATACTCTTCTCCCAGGGCACATGGATCTCCGTCGCATGTCCTTCCTAGATCCAACAGTCCAAACCTCTTCGCCCCTAGTGAATTCACAAAAATAGTTTATGCTCCACAAAGAATCTTTTGGGGCTTTCTCTCCCGGACTTCCTGATCTACTGCCACGTATCCTCCTTGATACGACATCTTAGTTTTTCTTCGCATCTTCGAGGCTTCGGAAATACTTCTCTCCAATAAATTTCAAACCTCTTGGCCACCTGAAGTATTGAAGGATTCAAAGACTATCCTCCATCCAGCTTCCCCAAATCTCATGGTCTGGAACGATCTTGCTTCCTCATGAATGGATCTTTCTCATTAATTTATGAAATCTTAGAGGGCTCCTCCCTGATGAAGGATTCTCACCCACTACCTCTTATGATTTTGTTCTTCCTCAAAACCTCTAACTACGTAGAGTGTTTCTTCGACAATTAGTTGAATTTTGACTCTATCCACACCTTGTAATAGGCCTTCTTCCACGACTCAACTTCTTTGTGAGAGACTATGCATACCTTGCAACAGTTCTTACACTCTTTCTACAAGTAAACTTAGAGTTATTCCTCCTGAGCTTCTGAGTCAAATCAGACTCTATCAACACACACCTTGCAGACACTATTCACTCCTTGCACATAAAAGCTTCGCGGTATCTCTTCCGAGCTTCTAAGTCAAAAGAGACTATTTCAACGCACACCGTGCAGACACTATGCACTCCTTACACTTGCTCATAGAAGAGAAACAATTGAAAATTATCTAATTCTCACATATTCATATATTCAACCATGTAATGCATTCATAACACAAGAACAATTAATAACAAAGAAGTGCAATTAAACAAAAAGCTTATCATTCATTCATTCAGATAGACACAGTAATAGCAACACCAAACATTTGGATCAACAATTCTCTATTATATTCATTCAAATGATATGTACATGGGCTCATACAACTCAAAAAGCTTCAACAATGTTTAGCTACAATAATCTTCAGTGGAAATAACCTTCAGCAGCCTCATTTAGGCATACAATATATTTATTTATACAAAAAGGCTCATAGATTTTTCCCTCCGACTACCTTAGTGTCATCCTATCAAATTAAAATATTTCAACTACTAAGGATTTATTACAATAAATGATTAGGACAAACAGATAAGAGAAAATGCTTTGAATCTATACTATAATCTACTACATTAAAGGAAAATACAATCCCCATCGATCTCACGCGATGGTCAATCCTCTTAACATTAAAGTTATTTAATTACATTCTTTTCAAGATATTTGTGTGATATGCACTTCTTAAATTCAAAATCATTTCAAAATTCGTGCTAGGGCACTGAGCTATCTTCCACTTGTGCTTTGATGGCAATTCTCCTATATCATACTCCTCTAGACAAAAATTCATGGACTCATGTCCATGAGCTCCTGCATTGACTTTCCATGCTTCTGAACATCTGCTTCATTTACCCAACTAGCATATTCTATTGTGTGTCCTTTCCACTTTACCAAATACTCAAAATATGTCTTTCTCCTAGTCTTCTTACCAATTCTTTGATCTATGATCTTCTCCATCTACGGATTTTTTTCTACAGACATCTGTGCTCTCCCACTAAATCTCTTTATGATCTTATGATCCTTTTGCGGCATATTCCTTGTAAGGATATTGTTTTGAAATGTTGAATATGGGCGATATACCCACATCCTCTGGAAGCTCTACCTCATAAGCATTGGCATCAAATTTCCTTAGGATCTTATACGGCCCTATATTCTTCAATTTCAATTTGTTATATGTTCCCCTTGGGAAAATTTCCTTCCTAAGATGTGCCAAAACTTGATCTCCCACTTCAAATTGAAGTTCTCTCCTATGTTGATCAACTTTGTGTTTATATTCTCTGTTATTGTTATGCAATTGCTCTTTGATCTGATTATAAATCTTTTGCATTTCTGTAACGAAGTCTTCTGCTCCAACGCTTCTGAATTCATTCTTCTCTAGATCTCTCAACTCTGATACTCCTCTTGGATTCATCCCATATACTATCTGGAATGGGCTCTTTCCTGTATTTTTGTTTTGTGAGTCATTGTATGCAAACGCTGCTTGTGAAAGAATTTGATCCCACTGACTATGATGTTCAGTGACTAGACTCCTCAGCAAATTTCCTAAACTTTTATTTACAACCTCAGTCTGTCCATCCATTTGAGGGTGATATTTTTAACTAAAGGACAAATTTGTCCCCAGTTTCTTCCATAGTGTTCTCCAGAAATGACCAACAAATTTAGTGTCCCTATCTGAGACAATACTCTTAGGCAACCCATGAAGTCTCACAACTTCCTTGAAAAAAAAAATTGCAATGTGTGTTGCATCATTAGTTTTCTAGCATGGGATAAAGTGTTCCTTCTTTGAGAATCTATCAACTACCACAAATATGGAATCACTTCCCCTTTGTGTTCTTGGTAATCCCAACACAAAATCCATGCTTATCTGGAATAGGAAATGGTCGATACAATCCAGTGTTTTGTCTCTTTCCTTTTGCATACTAGAAAATCTTACATCTGTCCACAAACTTCTTCACCTCTTCCCTCATACTTGGCCAATAGTATGAATTTTTCAACTGCACAAATGTCTTGTCATTGCCAAAATGTCTTGATAGACCTATACTATGTTTTTCCTTCAACGGATTTTCTCTCATTGAGCACTTTGGTATGCACAATTGAAAACCTTTAAACAACAATACATCTTGAATTAGATACTCTTTCCACTGGATTCTATATATGAGCACATGATTAGCACATGCTTCATATGCCTATTTAAAATCTGGGTCATCACAATATGTCTCCTTAAGGTGTTCAAACCCCAAGGTTTTCACTTGAAATTATTGCAGAATCAGACATCTCCTGCTCAATGCATCAACAACTTTGTTATCATTACCAGAAATATGTTTAATGAAAAAAGTGAAATTATGCATAAACTCTATCCACTTAACATGTCTCCGATTTAATTTCTCTTTTCTATTTATGAATTGTAAAGCTTGATTATCGCTATACAAAACAAATTCTTTTGGAACAATGTAGTGCCTCCATTTCTTCAAGGCTTGAATTACGGCATAAATTTTTTTATCATATGTCAATTGATTTTTATTAGTGTCATTTAGCTTCTCACTGAAATATGCAACATGCCTATTATCTTGGATCAAGATTGCTCCAATTGCAACTCCACTAGCATCACATCGTACTTGAAATGTCTTCCTGAAATCGGGCAAGACCAGAATAGATTGTTTTGTTATCTTCTCCTCCAATATCTTGAAACTTTTCTCAGCTTCTTCTGTCCACTTAAAATATTTGTGTCTCTTCTTCACCATTTCTAATATTGGTGCACAAATCCCACTGAAATTTCTAATGAACTTCCTATAGAAACTTGTTAATCCATGGAAGCTTCTCACCTCAAATATTCTCCTTGGTGATGGCCAATATCTGATTTCTCTCACCTTATATGGATCGATCTTCAATTAATTTTAAGATATTACAAAACCCAAGTAAATGAGTTATGTCTTCATAAAAGAGGATTTCTTCATATTTATAAACATCTTCTCCTGTTGTAATCTTCTCATCACTAATGTTAAATGCCTCAAAGGTTCTTCTTCAGTTTTACTGAAGGCTAATATATCATCCAGATATACAATCACAAAATTACCAATGAAATCTTTCAATACCTCATTCATCAACCTCATAAAAGTACTTGGGGCATTTGTTAATCCAAATGGCATAACAAGCCACTAATGCAACCCTTCATTTGTTTTGAAGGATGTTTTCCACTCATCACCTTCTCTCATCCTTATCTGGTGATATCCACTTTTCAAGTCTTTATTTGAAAAATAATTTTCTCCACATAAACAATCCATTAAGTCATCCATCCTTCACAAAGGAAATTTGTACATGGACTCAATCTTTCTCTGACCAAACCCTTGTCCATCAAATCTTGGACTTGTCTCTTTACCTCCTCACTCTCTTGAGGTGTCAACCTATATGCTGATTTTTTTGGAAAACTCTCTCTTGGTATTAGATCAATGTGATGGTTGATACTCCTGATGAGTGGTAATGATCTAAGTAACTCATCCACTACTATGTCAGAAAAATTATCCAACAAATCTTGAATTTCTTTAGGTAGATCATCCATAGAAGTACTTGTAAGGATAACTCTAGGCTTCCTTACCACTATAATCTGCATCTTCTATTCCTTCTTGAATTCACTCAGGAGTTCCTTCCCACTAACGAGAAGTAAACTTGTGCTAGCTTCTTCCTTTACTTTCTTTTCCTCTATTGGTAGTAGCAGGTGTGTCCTACCATTTTTCTCCAAAGTATAAGTATTTTTCCTCCAATCATGGATGATTTTTTTGTGAAACTGCCATGGTCTCCCCAACAAAACATGGCATACATCTAATGGAATCACATTACACAAAATCTTATCTCTATATCCTCCTATCTTAAATTCAACTAGGAATTGCTTAGTTACCATTACCTGGTGTCCTTTCTGCAACCATGAGACTCTATAGGGACTCGGATGTGTAGTTGTCTCCAACTCCAATTTCTCCACCATCTATGTGGATACTAAGTTATCAGTGCTCCCACTGTCAATTATCACCTTGCATACCCTATCTTTATTCTTGCAAGAAGTTCTGAACAAATTGTTCCTCTGCACTGGTTTTTCCACCTCTAGCTCTTGCTTCAAGAGAACCTTCTTCATCATCAATGACCTCCCATATTCTACACCTTCTGCTTCAACATTCTTCTTCTATACTTTTGAAATGTGATCTCCACCTCCTCCTTCTTTATTTCTCTCAGGGCATTCCCAAGACAAGTGTCATGTTTTTCCACAGGCATAACACTTCACTTATCCTTCTCTACCTCTTCCTCTTCCTCAAGGAAAAGCATTCCTTCCACCATATTGTCTCCCTCGGGAAATTCCTCCTCTTTTTGAGTGACTATGTGGTTTTTCATTCTCAACCTTGGGATTTTGTGTCGTATCATGGATAATTCCCTTTCCTCTATTTAGACTTCTTCCTCTACTTCGCTGGCTCTATTTCTTAGCCAACTTCTCTTTTTTCTTCAGTGCAATCAGATAAGCATCCTCCACTGTCCTCACTATCATCATGTTGATTTTATCATGGATTTCATATCTCAATCCATTAATATACCTAGCAACCTTTTCATCATCTTTTTCTCTATGTCCATCCCTGATGTTCATCTTGTAAAAATCTTTTGTGTACTCTTTCTCTGTCATTCCTTTCTGTCTCAAGTTTTGCAACTTATTGAACAAATTTATCTGATAATCCTTGGGTATGAATTTAGCCTTCATATTGGCTACCATTCTATCCCAATTCTTGATCTTTTGCTTTCCTTTTCATCTTTTTTCAGCCTATAGTTCATCCCACCATAGTGTTGCATGTACTTTTAATCTGCTGACAACATGTTTCACCTTTTTCTCCTCGTTGACATCTTCATAGTTGAAGTAATTGTCCATTGATCTTATCCAATCAAGAAATAAACCAAAATATAAGTTTCCTTCATACATTGGGATGTCTATCTTTGATCTAGCTCCCAATTTGACAACAACTTTCAATAAGCATTCCTCTGCAGCATCTTCTCCTGCAGCTTCTTCAAATTCTACTTCGTCATTCTCTACATCACTGACATATCCAACATTAGGTGTTCTCCTTTGTGTTGTATCCATATCATCTAACCTTGCGTGAATTTATCTCATCTCCCTTTCTACATATCAATTTTCTACAGGTGGCTCCACATGTCTCCTAGGCTACATTGTTATGAAATTTTCTCTATACAGATCTTTAAAATAAAAAATTTCTTACTGATACCACTTGATGATATCAGAATATCTCCTCTTGCCTACAGAAATCAAATATGTGTCTCTAATACCACTTTATGAATCCCCCTTCTCTCCTAGGGGTTTTGCGACCTCTCGGTCAAGGATCTTCAAGATACTAAGCCAGATCAGCTCTTTGGCCTCTGCTAGACCCCAAAATTAATTTGCATAGGTCCCTCCTTTGTTACCCATAGGTTCGATTTACCCGCACACCTTTTCCTGACGCTTATGATAACTCTCAACGGCAAGCGCTAGCTCCTCTAATAGGATACTTTTTTCCTTATGACCACAGATAGAAAAAAGGATCCCAACTCACATGATTTCTCGCACCTTTACACTCCAACTCCTTCGAAGTGACTTCTCTCCGGAGTGAATCTCCACTCTCCACGTGTCCCTTCGTTCACTAATGAATCATGTTGACTACGGCCTTCGAGACTTCCAGCTTCACTAATCTTGCTTACCTTCAGAATAATATTCTCACGGGGCACATGGATCTCAACCACGTGTCCTTCCTGGATCCAACGATCCAGATCACTTCACCCCTCGTGACTTCCCAAAAATAGTTTCTGCTAAACACAAAATCTTCTGGGGATTTCTCTCTTGGACTTCCTGATCTATTGCCACATATCCTCCTTGATAAGATGACTTAGATTTACTTCGCAACTTTGGGGCTTTGGAAATCCCTCTCCCTGGGCTCTTTCAAACCTCTCAACCACATGAATTAATGAAGGATTCAAAGACTATCCTTCGTGCATCTTCCCCAGATCTCACTGTCTGGAACAATATATCTTCCTCTTGAATGGATATTTCTCATTAATTTATGAAATCTTAGAGGGATCCTCCCTATTGAAGGATTATCTCCCACTACCTCTTATGAGCTTGTGCTCCCTCGAAACCTCAAACTCCTTAGAGTGTTTCTTCAACACTTAGTCAAATTTTGACTTTGTGCACACCTTGAAACAAGTCTTCTTCCATGACTCAAATTCTTTGGGAGTGACTGTGCACACCTTGCAATAATTCTTACACTATTTCTACAAGTAAACTTCAAGTTATTCCTCCTGAGATTATGAGTCAAAGAAGACTCTTTCAACGCACACCTTGCAGACACTATGCACTCCTTGCACATAAAATATTAACGTTATCTCTTCTTAGATTTTGATTCAAAAGAAACTATGTCAATGCACATCTTGCGGACATTATGCACTCCTTGCACTTTCTCATAGAAGAGAAACAATTGAAACTTATCTAATTCTCACAGATTCATACATTCAACCTGTTGATGGGTCCTAGATCCCTTGATTCAACAGTAGGAACCAAACCCGCCACCGAGACCCAATTAGACTCTACAACATTTAATAGTGGAATGGTTCTCCAGATCTTGCGATCTAGCCAATTAATCGATGGGCTTTATGTTTTCTTACGAAGGCATCTCCTTCAGTTGCGACTTTCTATTTTTGTATTTTCTCTTAGGTGGGACCGAAGTAAGATTGTAAGGCGGTATAAACCAACTTGGAAACAAAATAGAATTAAGTTTAACTATAGGACAAGAGATTGAGCTTGGGATAACCCGCTACTCAAGCATGCAGACGACAATTTTATACCACAGGCCTAGTAATAATACGTTAACCATGTGATCATCCAATTACTATTTGAGATAGTAATTATCAGAAAGAAAACACATATGCGATAAAACAAAGGCAAGAAGAATAATCCCCTACTTGATCATCCATCACATGATAGCACAACGATTCATCTTCATCATTAAAGAAAAGAACAACAAAAAATTGCACCAGAACTTGACAATAGATTTAATTGCTCTTACTCATTACAACATACGCTCATGAAACAAGATAGGAAATAGTTCTTCTCCGTGTCCAATCACACATGCAGTTTGATAAAAATATTACTTCGTCTCTGGTCCAAAAGGACTTCTCAATTAAATCTAGCTCGGAAATATTTCTTAACAAACCAAAAAAGAGTTTCTTGCAGCAACCATCGACCTCTGACTAATTGGTCGATGTTCTTATTTATAACATAAAATTCAACTAAAAATAACAACTAAGTGTAGTTTAAAAAATAAAAAAATCACCATGTGGTGTCCTCTTCTAAAAGTTTCTTTAACAGTCAACTCAAGATAGCACTTGAAAGGGAAAATTTCTCATACTGCGACCAACTGATGAACAAATCCTCGCAGGTTTGGGCCCATAGAAATCTGTGTTGTTCCATTGGATCCGCGTAAATTAATCTGACCTCCACCGCATGCACCCGGTACTTCACGAGACTGGTGTTTAACTGTTGTAGCACAGTCCAAGCTCTAATCGGATGTTCCATAAATCGTTGCACTTGTCTGGGAATTGTGTCGGTCACCTTCACTAGCTCTTTGGCCCATAATGAATCTTGCTTAGTATGTGATTCGACTATTTCACATAAGTCAACGAAGTCGTCGGAGGTACCGAACTCAGAGAGCCCGATATCCTTCATTGCTTTGTTGATTTTATACCAATGTTTCTTTCATTTGGCCCACTTCTCTTGAATTTCCTGGTGTGGTTCCTGAGACATCTTATCCCAATACTCGGTTGATTGCTTCATGCGATCAAGACTACTTTTTCCCAACATCTGGATCTTTTGTTCTTCTTTATCTCGGCCCTGTTCGACTGCATCAATTTATTCGATTCTCTCTATGGCTTGTTTTTCCCTTTCATACCACCGCTCTGTATCCTTTCACATCGAGAGTGCCATGAGAGTATCTTTATGGAGCTCAACTATCTTCATAGTAAAAAGGTGTCACTCGTGTGTGAACTTGTTGTAAGCCTCTTCGAAATTGCTTATCAGGTATACCGTGGTCTGAGTGGTGCCCTGATAGTGTTCATCTAGTTGGTGAAAATGTTCCAGTTCTTTCAGGGAGGCGGCTAGCTCCTTCTCATATCTTCTGGATCTGTGTGGGGTAGCATCCAATATTGTTTTCCATGCACCGATAAGTTCATATGTTCTGCATTTTCTTTGTTTATCAAATTTTCCTGTATATTGATGACGATGGAGTGATCTAACGTGATCCTCCCTTTCTTTATGGTTATTTATATGATGGCCTTTCTCTTTCGATCATAAGAGAATGCATAAATATCGACTACTTCATCCACAGGTTCGGGAATCGGATGATCACCCCATGTGAGTGTGTTTCCCAGATTTTTGGTGGTGTATATTTGTTCAAGGTCGAGTTCTTGAACTTCCTCATTGTGCTCCGAAGGCCCGGCCTTTGCATGTCGTTTATCGGGGATCTGAGTATCAAGTGAAAGAGAGGTGTCAGGAAAAGACTCAATACTTACTTTTTCATCGGTCGTTGAAACGCCGATGTCCTTTTGTGAGTGTTATCACTCCAAGAAACTCTTTGGGGTTGCAGTCCAAAGATGCTTGGTAACTTAAAATATGAAGATGTTTATGATTATGTTGGGATAAAATGGGATAACTGACCTACTAGATCATATCAAGACAGTCAAAGAATATATAATCAGATGAGACAGTGCTTTCAAGAATCAATAATCAGATGAATAGCATAACAATGGATGAAGAATACTATACTTACTAACCAGATCACACATGTGATGGGTCGGATAAGATAGTACAGGTATCACTATTAAATCAAGCTTATGAGTTGACCAATGAGATGGCAGTCATTGGGAACTAAGACAAACTTGACACAAAATGAAGAGTACTATTAAATCAATCTATGAACTGACTAATGAGATGATAGTCATATTGCAGTTAAGATAACTTGAATTAAAGCATAGAAGGAGTAAGAAGTGACAATCTGATATTAATAGAGAAAGAAGATTGTGATCTGAATTACATATCTATGACAGTCTATTACAAATGCAGCATGGTATTGTATCCAACATTCAAACCTCAGTCCTATGACTGAACCACCACCCCTTAGTTCATCTTCTGTCTTCATCTTTATAGCTTTTCAATACGATTTTTAGATCCTAAAAGAATGGATCAGATATGCTAAAGATAGAAAGTCAAAACCAAATTACAAAAGATAAGGAATGATCCTAGAAAATAGGTTAATTCCTTATTTCATGGTCTTCATATCATCTAGAAACTATGTGCTATGAAAAAAAGCCTTCCAAGGCTATTTGATATCCTTTGATGAAGATAAATTCAAATTTTCCCAATATAGATAAAACGTTGATTCATTGCCCCTCAAAATAGGTGCCAAATCAACTTGAACACCTCCTCTAACTTCTTTGCATCAGAAGTGTATCTTAGATTGGACATTATAATTCAATATCTATCTTTAGAAAGAATTTTCAAGAGATTTGGCTGAGTAAAACTTCGATCTGGGTAAAAATACACCTTCGTGGCCATCTCAGGTTTCACCAGCTATTTCGTCTTAAGATTTGCCAATTAGCTAGTGAAAGCTCTGCCTTTCATCAGCTAATTGGTTATAATTCTTCCTTTTGCGCTGGTGAAAGTTCTGTCTTGGTCAAAAAAGGAAACCCTCCATATCAAAACTGTTGTTTCATCATAATTTTGAATGCTTAATCAAAAGTGTCCATCCTGGAGTGTTTTTCATTTTTATTAAGATAGGGATGTGGCGTTGAACTGCCTACTTTACAGCCTTGGGTGCATTTTTGTATGCTCTAAAAATTTGTTGAAGAAGGGAATGTTTCTTGGTGCAGAGAGAAAATTATAGAGACATGTAGCGTTGTGCTTCTGTAATGGAAACATTGGATGCACTTTGTATAGAACCAAGTCTATCATTTCCAGAAGAGTTTACTACAATGATCCCACTAGCTTGCATTATTTTTGGAGCTCCATTTGATAGATTATATTGACTATCATCCTCTTTTACACTTGCTCTTGATTCATCAATATCCATGCCATCTCCAATATAAAGACCATCCACTACCGATAGCATATTCTTTGTAGCAAACTCCTCTATATTTTGAGAAAGGTAGCTTGATGGATACAACTTGTTAGCTACCAGACGAATCACCTTAGTACATACTTCTTCAATGCTATGCACTGTGCTCTGTAAGGCGATATCTAAGCAAGTAACCCTTGTGGGCGGTCGTAGAAAGATTAGGCTTCATACATCACTTAAACCTTGAGTAACTCGATCACCACTTAGCACTTCCTTTCTATCCCTGACAAATCTACCAGCATAGCACAAATCTTCCAATATTCGTAAAGCTACATCTGGGAGAAATGGGACCTCACCAAGCAATCTTCTCAAGGATTTATCAGATTCTAGAAGAGAATCACGCAAATTCTGTGCCACAGTAAGAAGAAATCTTTCATAGATTGATGCCATCTCCCCAAAAAGTTGGTAAATTACATGCAATTTCAACTCATTTCCCTTATAATTTTTATAATCTGACAATATATGTGTTTGCAAGAGTCCTCGAATGTCATAATCGACATCACACTGGTCAACTAATCGTGTAAGAACTGCAATATGCAATTCACAGCCTCCAGCTGAAGAAACTTGTTTGTATGCCTCAACAATGCACTCAAATGTTGATCTATTTAATAAATCTTGTTGTTCCTTAGTTAAATTTACAATTGGTGGCACCACTAAAAATCCAAATGGTGGACCCATGGACATAGCTGTAACTGATGATGCAGGAGACAATCTTGTAGGTTCTAATGCAGAGACTTCTATTACTGTTGGTTCAGATATATCAGTTGTTGGTCCCAATGGAAAAACTTCCCTCTTTCCATTGATATCAAGGGCACTCAACAAAAGCAGATGTATCAAATCAATAGCAGATCTCGTTTTCCTTCATGAAATAGAACAAGAGGAGACTGTATGGTTTATGCGTGACATGTGGAATGAGGAGTTGAATGTGGCGCATGCGCTTGGGCATTTGTGTTCGAGATGGGATTTGATAAATTTATATGTTTAAGTATTGTGGAGACTAACATATGATATGTAAACTAGGAACTAGGAGTTTGGCATATGGTTTGATTATGTAGTTCCCCAAAAGTTTGGTCAAAACTCATAAGTCCCGAGAAGCCTATAAACTTAGGAGTAAAATGAAGTGTGATATAGTCTTGTAGACTAATGGATTAACCATTTATTATGACTTTTGTATTGCAGGTTGAAAGAGAAAGGTCATAGAGTTTATGGACAAAAGCAATCAACAGGAGCTGTCAAGATTTAATGGAAATTTTGGAAATCATGACACTGGCTTGAGACCAGAAAAATAGGCAATTCTAGCTAAAATATGATGAAGGCATTCAAAATTTACCAGTTCATTTTGATTGCTAACAACTGGCTCCAGCTGGGATGGAAACCTCCCTGTGAGGTTTCCAAGAACCTAGTAGTTCCAGTCGCCTTTACCATTGGGCTATGGAGTCATATGGCCTATGCAGTTGTTCTTCTACAATCTGTAGCCTGATTATAACCTACCTATAACTTGCCTGTAGCCTACTTATAACCTGTCTATAGCTTTCATGTAGCTTGTCTACTTATTCATGGACTCTGAAAGTAATCTACTTACTCGTATAAAGAGTTTATTCTTCTGCCTATCCCTACTTCTAACCAAATCTAAAATTTGGTCAGGTAAACGCAGATTTCCATAACATCCATTTGAGCAACTTTAAAACCATGATGACTTTATCTCTATCACTTCTTAATAGAAAATAACTGAAACATATCAACAGTAGTAAATAAGCTTTCAGAAAGTCATACTCACCTATGGAAATTGATGAATGAATGAAATCTAGAACTTTCATAGGGTCTAAAATAAGTAATTCTATCAAATCAACCACCGGGTCTCTAAAATCAAGATCAAAAACATTTTGATTCATGAAAAATGAATTCCCTTCCATGACTCGCTCTCTGTTGGTAGATAGATGTCTTCCTTGAAAGTCCTTTTGCTGTCCCAACTGAGAACTGAAATCTTGTTGCTTGTTGTCTTCACTGATATCAATACTGAATGTGGATTGCTCTTCCTCTTCCTCCTCATATCTGTTGAAAACTTTTTTTTATCTTCAAGTCTGCAAAATGTGGGCTGCCCTCAACATATACTGCAGATCTAAAACTATTACTTGCTGATGTGTAAATCTGACAATCATCTTTGGGGTTTTCAAAGGGGACAATCTCATCTTCATAACAACCTAAGTCAGTAGATGCATTTGATACAATGTCAAAAGCATCAATGCTATGGTTATTCTCCCGGATATCACCAATATCTTGGTTACAATGATAGATGTCCCCTATTGCAACATACTCTTCAAAGCTATCATTAACCACATCATGTATACATTTATGATCATCTCTGTGCTGAACAGTAGAACTAAATGAAATTCCAGAAATAACCAAATCTTCAGAAACCTCAACAACTTCCTCCCCATCATTATATTTATCAAATATAGGAAGATCATGAAACATTTCTAATGACAAAGATGAAAATGGTGGCATAGAGTTATCAACAATAGGATTCTGAGATAGATTTTGAGAAATATCACTATGTTCCTCATCATAATTGCAGCTTCCCTTGATACACAAATCTGAAAACTGTGAACCACCTTTAATGATTTCAATGGATGTATGACCAACAAAAAAATGATTCTCATTATTCTTAACTAAATAAATTAATTCTTCAAATTGATGAAAATCGGAGATAATGTTAATGGGAGAATCTTCAGCTCCTTTATTATCCATTTCTAGTTCATTTTGATGGGAAAGCACATTATCATGAAGATCATTCGGGAGTTGTTGCAGGATATGAGGGAGAAATTATTCTCTATTTGCAATTTCAACTTTATTATCTAATCCATATTCTTCACAGCAATTACCAAATAAAAACTGATCCGAAAAGAACTTTTTGCAACGCTCATTGAATACTCTGTGAAATTTTTTTAAAGATGAAATGCTTGAAGGAGGTAAAGAAAAATACCACTTACGTGCATCACCCTCCAATGAATACATGAACATTTTCATACGAACATCTTCATGCTACAGATCTAGTAGATCCATGCACTCATGAAACTTTTTGAGGTGTTCTGCAGGATTATCTTCTTTCTCCTCTTTGAAGAAAGGTATAAAATCTCCCCATTCTGACATATGAGGTATTGGATGTGGGAAACCAGAAACTAAAGAGAAGTCCAAAGGTGCAAACCTCTAAGCCAAAAGAGTAGCAAATGCTTTTGACATTTGAATTTCATGGAGTCGCCACTGAATTCATCCTTCATGGAGTCGCCAAATAGATGATTACAACCATAATAGTGTCCAGGATTTGTCTATCATCAAAGCTAGATCTGTGTCATCTCCCAAGGAAGCTAAGCTTCAATCTCCTCTCCCCAACAATGGCGCCAATTTGTTATCACTCCAAGAAACTCTTTGGGGTTGCAGGCCAAAGAATCTTGGTAACTTAAAATATGAATAGTTTTATGATTATGTTGGGATAAAATGGGATAACTGACCTACTAGATCATATCAAGACTGTCAAAGAATATATAATCATATGAGACAGTGCTTTCAAGAATCAATAATCAGATTAATAGCATAACAGTGGATGAAGAATACTATACTTACTAACTAGATCACACATGTGATGGGTCGGATAATATAGTACAGGTATCACTATTAAATCAAGCTTATGAGTTGACCAACGAGATGACAGTCATTGGGAACTAAGAAAAACTTGACACAAAATGAAGAGTACTATTAAATCAAGCTATGAAATGAATAATGAGATGACAGTCATATTGCAGTTAAGATAACTTGAATTAAATCATAGGAGTAGGAAGTGACAATCTGATATTAATAGAGAAATAAGACTGTGATCTGAATTACATATCTATGACAGTCTATTACAAATGTAGCATGGTATTATATCCAGCATTCAAACCTCAGTCCTATGAATGAACCACCACCCCTTAGTTCATATTATGTCTTCAACTTTATATCTTTACAATATAGTTTTCAGATCCTAAAAGAATGGATCAGATACGCTAAAGATAGAAAGTCAAAACCAAATTACAAAAGATAAGGAATGATCCTAGAAAATAGGTTAATTCCTTATTTCATGGTCTTCGTATCATCTAGAAACTCTGTGCTATGCAGGAAATCCTTCCAAGGCGGTTTGATATCCTTTGATGAAGATGAATTCAAATTTTCCAAATACAGATAAAATGTTGATTCATTGCCCCTCAAAATAGGTGCCAAATCAACTTGAACACCTCCTCTAACTGCTTTGCATCAGAAGTGGATCTTAGATTGGACATTATAGTTCAATATCTATCTTTAGAAAGAGTTTTCAAGAGATTTGGCTGACTAAAATATCGATCTGGGCAAAAATACACCTTCGCTGGCCATCTCAGGTTTCACCAGCTATTTCATCCTAAGATTTTCCAATTAGCTAGTGAAAGCTCTTCTTTTCATCAGCTAACTGGTTATAATTCCGCCTTCTGCACTGGTGAAAGTTCTGTCTTGGTCAAAAAAGGAAAACCTCCATATCAAAACTGTTGTTTCATCATAATTTTGAATGCTTAATCAAAAGTCTCCATCCTGGAGTGTTTTTCATTTTTATTAAGATAGGGATGTGGCGTTGAACTGCCTGCTTTACAGACTTGGGTGCATTTTTATATTCTCTGAAAATTTGTTGAAGAAGGGAATGTTTCTTGGTGCAGAGAGAAAAGTATAGAGACATGTAGCAGTGTGCTTCTACAATGGAAACATTGGATGCACTTTGTATAGAACCAGGTCTGTCATTTCCAAAAGAGTTTACTACAGTGATCCCACTAGCTTGCCTTATTTTTGAAGCTCCATTTGATAGATTATATTGACTATCATCCTCTTTTACATGTGCTCTTGATTCATCAATATCCATGCCATCTCTAATATGAAGACCATCCACTACTGATAACATCTTCTTTGTTGAAAACTCCTCTATATTTTGCGAAAGGTAGCTCGATGGATACAACTTGTTAGCTACCAGACAAATTGCCTTAGTACATACTTCTTCAATGCTATGCACTGCACTTTGTAAGGCAATATCTAAGAAAGTAACCCTTGTGGGTGATCATAGCAATATTAGGCTTCATACAACACTTAAACCTTGAGTAACTCGATCACCACTTAGCACTTCCTCTCTGTCCCTGAAAAATCTACCAGCATAGTGCAAATCCTCCAATATTCTTAAAGCTACATTTGGAAGAAATGGGACCTCACCAAGAAATTTGCTCAAGGATTTATCAGACGCTGGAAGAGAATCACGCAAAGTCTGTGCCACAGTAAGAAGAAATCTTTCATAGATTGATGCCATCTCCCCAAAAAGTTGGTAAAGTACATGCAATGTCAACTCATTTCCCTTATAATTTTGATAATCTAACAATATATGCATTTGCAAGAGTCCCCGAATGTCATAATCAACATCACACTGGTCAACTAATCATGTAAGAACTGCAATACGTAATTCACAGCCTCCAGCTGAGGAAACTTGTCTATATGCCTAACAATGCGCTCAAATGTTGATCTGTTTAATAAATCTTGTTGTTCCTCAGTTAAATTTACAATTGGTGGCACCACTAAAAATCCAAATGGTGGACCCATGGACATAGCTGTAACTGATGCTACAAGAGACAATATTGCATATTCTAATGCAAAGACTTATGTTATTGTTGGTTCAGATATATCAGTTGTTGGTCCCAATGGAAAAACATCCCTCATTCCACTGATATTAGGGGCACTCAACAAAAGAAGATGTATCAAATCAATAGCAGATCTCATTTTCCTTCATGAAACAGAACAAGAGGAGATTCTATGGTTTATGCGTGACATATGGAATGAGGAGTTGAACGTGTCTCATGCGCTTGGGCATTTTTGTTAGAGCTGGGCTTTGATAACTTTATATGTTTAAGTATTGTGGAGACTAACATATGATATGTAAACTAGGAACTAGGAGTTTGGCATATGGTTTGATTCTGTAGTTCCCCAAAAGTTTGGTCAAAACTCATAAGTCCTGAGAAGCCTATAAACTTAGGAGTAAAATGAAGAGTGATCTAGTCTTGTAGACTAATGGCTTAACCCTTTATTATGACTTTTGTATTGCAGGTTAAAAGAGAAAGGTCATAGATTTTATGGACAAAAGAAATCAACAGGAGTTTTCAAGATTTAATGGAAATTTTGGAAATCATGACACTGGCTTGAGACTAGAAAAATAGACAATTCTAGCTAAAATTTGATGAAGGCATTCAAAATTTACCAGTTCATTTTGATCGCTAACAGCGAGGATCCTTCCTTTGGCTCATCCAGTTCTGAATTGTCCTTCGGATGGTTTGCTCGGGTCTCTGGCGCATCGAGCCTCTTTGTGTCGGGAACACTTTCGTCTTCTATTTATTTTTGTGAGACCTCTTGGGTTTGGACCCTGGGATCAAGAGAAGAAGTATTCTCATGTCCCTTTTCTTCTTGGACACACACAAGGGTCCCGAGAGATGCCTCTGGGCTCTCATCATCACTATATATATTTATAAACTCACTCAAAGGATTAGGCACACTTGTTTCCACTGACACCTGGCTTGTCTCTGGTTGAGTCATCACACTTTCCGGCAATCCAGACGGTGGAATTGTGGATTCAAGGTCATCTAACCCGTTGATGTTATCAAGGTTTAAGAAATTAGGATCGGTTGGCCCCACCGAGATTTATTCTAGGCTATCGGTCGGAAGTCTTGGCATCCTGATGAGGTTTGGGTTATCCCACATCTGATTCATCATCTATTGGGGTTGTTAATACATGAGTTCCCCTCTCTCCAATGCATCCTGACTCTTGGGGAAATTCATGTCCTGTACCGGAGTTACCTAGGAAATATTTGTTGTTTCAGTGTCTTCCCGGGGAGCTTCCACTGCTTCGACTGATTTGGATGTTATCATTTCTTCTCTAGCCCTAAGGACCTCTTGATTTGATTGTTCCAGGACTTTTCCTTTCTCGTCCAAACTCATGGCCTTGAACCTAGTTGCCTTAGGGTCATCCATCCTTGCCACCACCTCATCCCAGTTTTGAGAATTTTTCGGTGAAGATCTCATCTTCAAATCTGTCATGAGCGTATGGCTAGTAGAAAGATACTTGTGATGCATGCTTTGCGACCAAACCTTTTGGGTCGTGATTGTGAAAGCGACCAGTCTAGAATCGGAACTCCAATTGATTCAACCCTTCCTATTTGTCCTAATCAATGTCCTTTACTGTGTAGAAACCAATATGAAATCCATAAGGTATGAAGGCCCTCTTCTTATCCTTTACCAGAGTAGCATTGTAACCTTGCAGGATGGTCTAATAACAGATTTCCCCTACTACTATTCGATCGGGGACATATACATGCAACAGATGGGGTGCTCTAGTGGCACCGAAAACCATGATGTAGGTATCGCGCTCATCCTTTTACCAGTGGCCAACTTTCGATACAATATTTTTGGATACATCTTATAGCCTTGGGCACTCCTTCTTGAACAACAAGAAATAAATACGTGTGATGAACTGATCGCAGATGAGAGAGTAGGATTTCTTGTACATGTTCTCCCACAAGATGTCGAAATATACATGGACTGGAAGTTCTGAGGTGTGCCATATTAAGCTCATTCTGGAAAAGACATTTATGGCACAGATGACATCCAATAGATAAGATGTCATGTATAAATATGGAGTCTCTCTTTCCTTTGGTGTCTAAGCTTGTCGTATGCAGGTGCTCAACTATTTGGAAATGATGGCACCCTAGTTAAAACCTATTCTAGAAATGGCTACTGTATAAGTTATAGGTATACAAGCCTCTGAAAACTTGGAGCAGTCTTTCTCCCCATGCAATTGGTAAAGGAGGGCCATTAGATAAATGTACAGCTCCCTTAGCTTGGTCGTCGGGTACCAGCCGGAGGTCCGATTGGTAAAAAAATTATCCTCTCTCCACCATGATGCCATCACCTTTCCGGTATCATGTTTCTCATAGAATCTTACAACAAAATCAGTGTTTAGTTGTTCTTCTAGCTCTCTGATATTGTAGTAATTCTTCACTTCCACTGGAAGGAAAACCCCGACACACCTGCCATTATCGTCATTAATAAAGCATCCTTGTGTGTCAGTGTGATTGATTAGTCACTTCAGGAGTTCTAGGCAGAGGAATAACGGATTCCTTCTCCCCACCATGTGAAGATATTCCTTTTGTACATTCAGGAGGAATTCATCGTCGAGTTTTCTTGTATCAGGATCATTATGTGGGGTATATTCAGGGAATTCCTCCCACTTGATTTTCTTGAAAATTTCTTCCCAGCGCAGAAACATTGTCTTGGTATCGATTATCGCCTCTATGTCTCCAAAGGCCAGTCTAGGCTAAGAGAAAACTTCCTTGGTGGATGTCTTGATGAAGGGCATCAGTTTTGGAGCAAATTCTAGTTGTTTTGCGACCACTGATGAAGGGCCTTCTCCTACCTATGGTTCCTTTATCTTTGGCGCTCTCAGATATTTCCTAGTGGTAGGTTTCTTCGGAGGCATTGTCCTTGTAATAAAAAACGATCCTTTAGGCATGTTTACAAGATAACATTGGATAAAAACATATGAAATGAAGCATAAAACACCCATAGACCGGTACATACCTGTAGCACTTGCTAATTGTTTTTTAATACTCACTGGACCTTGGAATCTTTCCCCGAATTGCTCGTCTCACTCCTGTGGATGTTCCAAACTTCTTTGTGCATAGAATAATCTTGTTTACAATGACTCAAAAGGATTTAATGGGAGAGATTCTACTAGTCGTATCAATCAATTAATTCAAGTGACGAGTGAAATTCAAAAGAACCTATTGTTGAATCTCTACAAATAAATTCTACATGAGTTGATAGTGGGGGCACAGAGGGTGATGTACTGTATCGACACGTTCAAATGGTCCCTTTTTATTTGCGCATGAATTAGAAACTAATGCAGGATTTTGGAATTAATTAGTTATTTAAATGCTTCAGATCCATTGTATCTTAGAGCTAAAACGTCCCATCATGTCTCTTCCTCAGTGGGCATATCGGGAATCAGTGATATCCTTGTGTATGTTGTCGTTGGCATATTCCATAGAAAACCTCCTACGCCAACTGATTTTGTCGTACAATGTTGACGTGGAAAAAATGATTTAGGGTGCGATGTGGGTCTCGAGAGCTAGTAACGACTTAGGAAAACCTAGATTGTATGTCTAACTACTCGGGCAACGACAGGTGGAAAAAGAGGGTAGGTGGTTTAGCCATATATCTCAGTCGGAGTCAGGTCTTTCGACAGGAGACATGTATTAAAATAAACCTAGGATTGTTGAGGCTGAAAGGTATTGGGGGTCAGCGATCGGGGATTGACTTATCACATCCTCTATGGGCTATCCTTCTAAAACTTGTCGATGCTAAATTTATCGGGGATCAACCTTCAGAGATAGTTCCATAGCATTGTTTCCTTGTGGGTTACATCCTTGAAATCTCCCGATACCGAAAAAATTTCAGAAGTCGGCAATCAGCGACATTATTTCATTCTTCATTTGACATTGTTATTTTCACCTTTTACCAATGTCGAAAGGGATCTTCCTTCGGTGATATCCTTGAGTGACGCTTGTCATGGAAGAACAACTTATGTTTTCCAACACCAATGAAGATCGGTGCTCAATGACCTCAGTTCTCTTGAGTGATCTCCTTTCATTCTTAATCCTTTCTGATGTCGAATTTCTTAAGCGCGCCAGGGAGAAGTCTTGACTGTCGATTCTTTAATTAAGTGTTAGTATTTCAAGTTATGTGTTTTCGCATGCTCAAGAAAACTTTGAGAGACTTAAATGAGAAACAAAAGTGACAAGCAAAGGCACCATTTTTCATACTGAAGTAGAATCAGACAATGAAAAAGATCAAGTGGTACCCAAAAAGTAAAATTTGACATAAGATTTTTAGGGTGTGTTGAGTGCTCAACAAATGGCGACTTACTAGGTGGAAGCAGAATCTTTGTTCCTCCTTCATGTTTGGTTGATACAAAACCTAGTGGAGAATTTAACTAGTTTTAAATCAGAGCTTCTTCTACCCTTGCATTTGAAATGATTCGATTGATTCTTCTGGGTCTACACGTGGGGTTTTAACCTTTACTTCTCCTTCATTTCCTATAGCCCTGACTCATGCCCTTTTTTTACAAAAGACTAGTAAATAATTCACTGGCATGGAGCCTTTAGTTATTTTTACCCACTTGCTTTGGTGTTGCTTCGTTGCTAGCAAGCATCCATAGCCCCGACGGAGTCACCCCGACATCACAGACCTTGCTTTGATGCCAGCGAGAATCTATAGCCCTGACGGAGATATATGCATACCCTCTCCTACTATTCACTCTTTTGATAATGTCAATTTTATTTCGCCATGATGCCCTAAGTGAGTGAGAGAGGATGATGCCTGTTTATTTTTCAAAGTGAGATGGTTAAGGTGGATCCTTTGCTAGATTTATCTTCGGGATTTGTGTAGTCCTTTCCAGATTTCCTTATTTCCCTTAAGGTCTTACCAAACCACTAAGTAGACACTTCTGACATTTCTCCGAAGTTGTTCATTTGCATAGGTTAGATAGAGGACTCCTCAAAGAAACTACAAGTTCCTCAATGTTTCTTGTGTTTTATATGAGTAATGAGTTAGGAACAGAGTTCGCTATGTCACATGGTTTAAAGTCAACCATTGTCTCGCTGAACACAACCTTAAAAAGTGCAAGATTCCAAAAAACAAAAGAAAACAACACAAATGCAATTCGCAATCATGAAAACATTCATACAAAACACAATTTTTTTTTTTTTTTAGACTGTTATTATTGGAAATAATGTTTTAGGGCTTGGCCATTTACTGGGAGGGGGTCAGGTTCCCCCCTCAAAGTTTGTAACTGATAAGTTCCTTCCCCAATATTCTCTTCCACCTAGAAAGGTCCAAGCCACAGATTTTGAAACTTAGAATGCTTCCCTTCTGGCTCGTTTTCTCTGTCCCATTTTAGGACTAAGTCTCCTACTTCAAAATTATTCTCTTTATCCTTATTCTTGTCAAACCATATTTTAACGATTTGTTGGTGGGCCATGAACTTTGATTTATCATTTTCCCTCTCTTCCTCTAGCATGAGCATAGTATCAATTCTTTGTTGCATGACCGATGAAGGTTCCCCGTTGGAGTCTTGGTTTAGTTGAAGAGATGGAAGATAAATCCCATTTGGGAGAATGGCTTCATGCCCGTAAACTAGAAAGTATGAGGAATTTCCTATGTATTCCTTGGGTGTGATCCTATCAGCCCATAGAGTGTTATGGAGTAGATTATGACAATTCCTTTCGTTATCTGCAACCGTCTTCTTTAATATTCTAAGTAGGTTCTTATTCGTTGATTCTACCACCCCATTTCCCTATGGATAATAATTTGCAAAGTACCTAATTATGATTCCTTTGTCCAAAGAAAACTCTATCAGTAGGGTGGAAGAAAAATAAGTTGCATTATCAAAAAACAGGACAAAAGGGACCCCAAACCTTTTGATTAGTTGTTGTTCTATGAATTGGATCACCACCTTCTCATTTACATGATTCAGAGGGATGGCTTCTGCCCATTTCGTGAAGTAATCAATATCAATAAGAATGTACTTGTGTTGTTTCAAAAAACTGGGTGTAATTTCTCCTATGATATCCAACCCCCATTTCTCAAAAGGCCTAGAGACAGTCACTGGTTGGAGTGGGACTTCCGCTTTATTCTCCCTCCCAGTACTTACTTGACATTTTTTACAGTTTCTAGCGTAGGTGTGAGTGTCTTTGAACAAGGTGGGCCAATAATAGCCAGCTCTTAGTATCTTATGAGAGGTCGTGTTTCCTATGAAATGTCTACTAGCAGGGCCATCATGGAGCTCCTTAAGAACTTTGTCTGCATATTCACATTTGAGACATCTTAATAGTACCCCATCATAATTAATCCGGACGAGTACCAAATTTATGACGTGATATTGTGCAGATTTTAACCTGAGAGATCTCCTTCCCTAGGGTTGATATTTAATGGACAAGTCCCATGGTGTAGGATATCATTTAGCTTCCCATACCAAGACTCTTGTCTTGGGGAAATTTATAAAACTTCACCACACCATAATGTCATTTCATTCTCCCATCTGGAATCTTCATTTACTTGGTCCTGGGCTTTGGTTGCAAGTTTGCATAATCCTTTCCCTTTATCTAGTTTGGTAGGTTTTATATCTAGATCAAAATATTGAACTACTACCATCCAATTCCCTCTTCTTTCCCCCATATCCTGTTGAGTGAATAGGGATCCGACTACAGGGTGGGAAACGATTACTTTGGTGTAGTTCTTGAGGATGTAGGACCTAAAGTGTTTTACTACCTTATATACTGCATAGGCATGCTTATCTACAGTAGGATAATTAAGTTTGGCTCCTTGGAGATTAGTGCTCATGAACGACACTAGAGCCTCATTGTTTTGATCATCCTTCTGAGTCAATACTGCAGCTAACGACTGGTCAGAGGTGAAAGTATAGAGGAATAAATCCCTATTGAAATTGGGACTTCGTAACACGGGGGCCTGGGATATAACAGTTTTATTATTTCTGAAAGCATCCTTTCGTTCATCATCCCACTTAAATTCAACATCTTTATGAATCATATTTTGTAAGGGTTTGATAGTTTCCACAAAATCGGGAGTGAATTTCCTCATGAAATTGATTTGCCTAAAAAAAGACTGCATAACTTTCTTGTTGTGAGGCAACGGGAGTTGAGCTATGGCCTTAATCCTTTTTGGGTCTATGCAAATGCCTGCCTGAGATATAATGTGGCCTAGAAAATTACCTTCATCAACGTCGAAAATAGTTTTCCTAGGATTTAAGGATATGGCGTATCTCCTACACCTTTTGAAAATCTGAGTTAAGTGTTGGATGTGCTCCTCTCTATTCTTTGAATACATAGTTACATCATCCAAATACACTACCACACACTTTTTGATTAGTCTCTAAAATGATATGCCCATGGCCCTTTGGAAGTTCTCCCCTATGTTGATTAACCCAAAAGGCATGTGTTTATAAGAAAAGGTTACCCACTTGGTTCAGAAGGTAGTTACCAGGTCCTATGAAACCAAGACTTGGTTGTAAGTTGAAAAATTGTCCAGTAGAGAGAAAATCTTCAAGCTAGACTCGATCTACAGGAGTTTCTCCATTGGCGAGACTGGGTAATGGTTATTTTCTAAAGCTCTGTTGAGGTTCCTAAAATCTACGCATAAGTGGATTTCTCCAGACTTTTTCCTCACGGGAACTAAATTTTCTACCCACACGGAATGTCTAACCTGGAAGATGATTTTGGCATCTAAAAGTTTCTTTAATTCTTGATACATGAGAGGTTTTAAGGATGGGTGATAGTTTCGGAGCTTCTATTGGAAGGGTTTCACCTTAGGTTTTAACAATATAGTGTGTTGAATGATACGGGTGTCACAAGTTTTCAGATCTCGATAGGACCATTCAAAGACATATTGATATTGTATGAACAGTTTGAGATAAGCCTTTCTTTCCTCTTTGGATATGGTCTTGTCAAGATTCACATTCTTTGGGTTTTTCAGGTTTCCAAGATTTATAGTTTCATGTAGGGGATAGGAGCTACCGGTCTTTGCATTTTTAGGACCCTTAAACGGTTCCTTCAAGTCAAAAATATTCTCCAATTTAGCTATCCCTTTCGGGATTGTGTGAGACTTGAATTTTTCAATAGGTTGACCTATCCGAGGATCAACTCCTATTGATTTTTCCTAGAATATTTCATCATCAATAGCTAAGTCTTTGAAATTATCTTGGTTAGTCAGAAATTTGATGATCTGTTCATCCCCTTTGAAGACTTTCCAATTAGAAATATTGTTGGGCACCGATGGTTTGTATAGTAGTTCTATAGTGAATCAGGAGGCTTCATAATATTCTAGAGATGACAGCCTTGAAGTAGTTGTGGCCAGGGAATCAACAAGAATGTTCTTTTCTCTAGGGATCGTTGTAATATTGAAAGCTTCAAAATGCTCTATTAACCTATGCACTTCCTGTTGATAATTATTTAAGTGCGGGGAATTGCAATGTATAGTATTCCTCACTTGTCTAAAGATAATATCCAAGTCTCTGAAAACTTTCAATTCTTTGACGTTTAAATCTATGGATTTCTTTAAACCTTGTACTAGAGCTTCATACTTGGTGGTGTTATTGGTGCATTCAAATTCTAGTCTACAGGACAGGAAATGACCTTTACCTTTTGGATCAAGGAGGATGCACTCTACCCCTGATCCTTCCTGTGATTTAGATCCATCGAAATATATGGTCCAAATTTGTGAGCGAAAGTTAATCGTTTCTTCCTTCTTATTACTTTCTTTCCCTCCTATCTTTTGTCCGGTGATTTCTAGCACAGTTTCTTGATAGAAGAGGGTTTCCTCTGTCGGTATTGGTAATTTCTATTGAAATACCATTTCAAAGTTCTGAGTGAGAAGGACATCAGATGGAAGAGGGGAGAAGTTCCCAAAATAGGAATCGTAGGAATAATTTCCTAGGACGAGGAAATTTATGGATGAGGGTTTGTTTAGTGTCTCTAGACAAATGACCGTAAGTTTTAGGTATCTCTCCCTATCAATTCTAATCATATTCTTGTATTCCTTCAGTGGTAGCCAAAGGTGTGCCCAGTCTGTACTAAAGTACCCATTCAAATTCTCAAACCAATCTCGATTTAGTAATAACCCATAGGCCTCTGGGATGTCTACTACAATGATTTCAATCACTTGAACAAACCTAGGATGTGTCGTTATCCTGATAATTACATCTCTAAGATCACCCATGAATTTGACCTGGGTTATGTCTAGTTGTATTACATGTTTATCACTCTTGAGAGGAATGGATTTTAACTTTTTTCAAATAGACAAGGGAATCACGTTGGAAGATGCTCCTGAATCTACCAAAGAATTATGGAGGTTCCTATTGAAGACTTCAAACGTTAAGAGGAATGGTGGGACAAAAGGTTTTCCCTTCTTATCTTCTAAGAAGGTATTCATGGTTGGTTTATTTACTAGATCTGTGGAAGTTAATTTTCTTTGTTGTTCATTGCTTGTCATGGGGTTTTCTACTGATTTCAAAGCTTGTAACAGGAAATATTTTTTCTGAGGGATTCTACATATCTCTATGACCAATATATTAGCCTTCAACTTCTTCAGATATTCAACTACGTTGTACTCCAGTTTGGGCGATTCTTGGGTATGGATGCTAATAGGGTTCTTACAAGGTGAAAAATGTTCTTTTGGGTGATCGAGAGTTGATATTTCTCCTGAAGTTTGAGTGGTAGTGAGATTCTTTGAGACAGGAGGACCTTTACTTCTAGTTTTCACAACTGATACCTCTGCGGGTGGTTCTTGAACCTAAAATAGGTCATCAAAAGGCATAATTAGGTTAGAATCCCATATCAGCATGGTTGTATCTTCTAGTGGGTCAATCTCTTCCTGGTCATCAACATTCATGATCGAATTGCTTGGTTGTTCAGATAGGGAAACCTCATCTAAAAACTAGTTGGCCATCAAATTCATGGCATGCACCCATTGAGGGTGTTTTTCCTGAGTTTATACTTTAAGGCTCTAAAGTATACAGTCAAGGCATCTAAAAAGATAAAGAGAATTAAGGAGTACGAATCAATTGCGAAGGGTAAATCAAAGTTGGTTTCTCAACTGTCTCTGTCTAGCTTCCCATTGTTCTTGGATGTTGATTTCTCTCTCAATAACTGCCCATGAGCATTCTAATTCGACTCGGTTATTTGTTGTTTGCAGGATAGTATTAAATAAGTTCAAAGCAATGTTAGTTTGATCCTGTAGGCTAGGTTCTATGTTAGGCTATCTATTACTTGGGACAGTCATGGAGAGTAAAATTTTAATGAATTATAAAATGATTTAAGATTTTGTTGCTTCAGTTTTGAAGGATGAAATAGAAAAGGACTTTTGAAAACTCAAAATAATAACACAATAACAATAGAGGCCATTTCCTGTACTTGAAACAATTTGAGAATAGTAGAATGATAACAAAAGTAACACTGCTAAAAAATATGAGGCTTTAATCATGAAAGAATCTCATATCATAACAGAAGGAGGAGAAAAATGAGATTTCTAATGAAGTATAAAATATAACCATCCAAATAACCTACAGGTCTTGAAACTGTTGATAGCAATCACAGAGGAAAAACTGTAATTGATTAGATAATCAAATAAATTCAAACTACAATAGAATTTTGAGTTAAACTATAGTTGATCATTCATTAGAAAGACATGGAAAGAAAGATGTTGAAAGATATTGAAAATAGAGTAAAGAAACACATAGCTTCAAGGTGACAGAATTCAGAATCTCTTCTGCATTATCTATATCACAATAAATCGGAAAACTCATGATACAATCGGCTCCCCAAAAACAAAAAGCCCTTTCTCAGTCTTGTGAAATTACATTTATACATGATCACCAAACCATTCTTTTATGTTGGTGATTAACTAACTTCCGAAGACTAACGGTTACATGAATGTGAAATATTGAACCGTTTACATTTCTATTTTAACTTCTTTGATTATTTTTCGATGATGAAATTTTCAAAATAATACTTTATGTCTTCGTTGATGAACTTCCTTCTTCTGTTTTAAGACAGCGAATACATTTTCCCAGAAACTACACCAAAAATCTGTGAGCTTCTAGAATATCTTTCACCTCAAATAGGAAGAACTTTCTATATAGTTCAGGTAGATGGTCTTCGATTATCTTTCTCATGAATTTAATAGCTTGTAACTTTAAGTTCAGCATCACTATCCATTTGTCAATTTGAGTGACATTGATTACCTTTGTTTGTGGGATCTCTACCTGAATTTCTTCCAGATTCTCCTTGAATCTTAACTGATGCTTACCAATATTAATTTCTCCTAACAAACCTGGACAGTTGTTTCTTCCAATGTTCAATGAAGCTTTCTCTAAAAGGTCGAAAATTCCTTGACAATCATTCAATGAAGCTTTCTCTAAAGGGATTTTAAAAGAATTGAATACATTGAAAAGTGAATATATCATCATAAACAGACTTTTCGTGTTCATAAGCTTTCATATTGCAGTGCATCAAATGTATGTGTACTAATTGATAAGGGTCATGCTTTCTGTGTTCGATATCTACCAGTTTAACTTCTTCTATTGCTTCGGCTTCCACTTTAGAATGGCCTAGGTTTTGCAATGAAAATTTCTCGATATGTACAGGGAAGATTGGCCAAGACTTCTTTTGAGCTGCCTTTATCTCTATGTTAAATGGAAAACCTGTCATAGAAAAGAAGCATATAAGCTTGGCCGAATATGAATTACCTTTGAAAGACAAAACAAGCATAGATTTTGGAACACAAACTTTTAATTCGCCTTAAACTCGTTTCATGATGAAAACACTGACGCAGCTGACTTGTAATTAATTACATTTAATGCAAAGAATATTTATAAGATACGCATTAGTGTCGCATCATTTATTAGTTATCTGTTTATTAATATGGCCGTATTTTGGCACTTTTTGAATTCAAAATTTGGAAGATTTCATTCAATGGTACTGAAAATGAGAAAAAACCTAAGAGGTTTAATTACCGTTAATCATGCTTCTAAAACAGAGTTAATTCAATCTAAACACAGATTATGAATCGAGGCTTCGTGTTTCGGGATTTCGGGGATCGTGTTGACAAGAGGTATGTTATCGTTGAACCCCGAATCCCAAAAATGTGAAAAGATTAACTTAATATTAACTTTTTTATTAGTGAATTAATTAATCAGGATTTAAAATTAACTTCCATTCTTTCGGGAAATCGGGGATCGTGGATACATAAGGTATGTCATCAATAAACCCCGATTTCGGAAAATTTGAAATCACAAAAATATTAAATTAGGACTTAACTTTGTATTAGTAAATTAATTAATCAGTATTTAAAATTAACTTCCATTCTTTCGGGAAATCGAGGATCATGGATACATAAGGTATGTCATCAATAAACCCTGATTTCCAAAATTGCGAAATCACGAAAAGATTAAATTAGGACTTAAATTTGTATTAGTAAATTAATTAATCAGTATTAAACTAACTTCCATTATTTCGGGAAATCAGGGATCGGGATTTCATGATTCAATATATAAGGAAAACATATGTTCTCAGTAAACCTCGAATCCTAAAAAAAATAATTAAAAGTTAGTCTTAACTCCTTTAGGTTTTAAGTTTATCGTGATTTTAAAAATAACTTTACAGAAAGCACGTTGGGATTTTTTTAAAACACTTTTGGTATTTTTGCCTTCGATTATTTTAAGAAATAAATCTTGTCGGGACTTCGGTACCGAGATTTTGAAAATGAAAGCGAGGGTTATGTTTTATGAAAAACTGAAACCCAAAAAAGGAAGGTTTTAGTCTTATGGAAAATAAATTAAAATTTGTTTCAACATAGGCTCCAATTGGGGACCTCGTCTCCTTGTGGGACGAGGAGAACGAGTAGACTTAGTGCCTTTATTGGGTTAATGGAGTCAAAGGCTTCTTTCTGTAGAACTTGCTTAGGAAGGGGATACAGAGGGAAAAAGAAATTTCATCTTTACTTCTGAAAATCTTTTCAAATCACCCATGTGTTGTAAACTCAGCTGCAATCCCATTCATGATATCTTCCTTCTCACTACTTAATTTAAGTCTACTTTAAGATGATCAAAACAATCCTAGAAAATCCAACAGATCTTGTGGATTTTGGCTTGCATCAAAATGAAGTAAAAGTCATGCTTTTAATCGGGGAGCCCTGTCTAGACTTGGGATGCAGATACGGTTTCTAAAAGGCTGGTAACCAGAGTAGAGTGAAATTTATGTATGATAGCCTTACAGATACCTCAGATATTGGTTCACTGCCAGCGATCCTGTTCAGTACCTCGATGAAGTTATCTATCCCTTTTTACTGAATTTCCTTTCACCACTTCGAATCAAAATTATGCATTTAAATGCTAAGACGAGGGAAATCATTTTTGAATTTCCTTTCATCGTCTTTTTGGACTAGATGGGGGAAATCAAATATGAATTTCCTTTCGCCATCTGTCTTATATTTTACTTTTTGAACACAAAGTGGGGGAAATCAGTGGTACTAAGTATACTAGGGATGGTATATGTGTAAAATTTGCAGTGGAGGTCTGTCAACTTGCTTTGATTACTCCGGACTAACCTTCTCTTAACTTTCAAAGCACCTTAGCCCACAGGGAATATGGGAAAGATTAATTCCAAGGGTGTTCCTTCAAGCAAGCCTAAATCCTTAAAAAACTGTTAAGAAACCTAGAAGAGTCAGGATCGGCCTACACATAACTTTGTTTAGTTGCAAAGTGAGGAGTTATGAGGACTGGTTTACCTTTTAAGATCTGTTGTTCAGCTTCCAAAGCTAAGACGTAATCTCTTCTCCCTCTGTGAGAAATATGGAAAGATGCTTGATTTTTTAAGAAGGAAAAATCGAGGGTAGAAAGGGGCGATGAAGAAAAGACCTGGAAATCAAAAAACAGGGGTCATGGATTAATCCCAACTCTTGGAACTCTTTATCGGAGACGCTTTTCTCTCTTTGTTTATTTTAATTACCTCTTATCTTTATCTAGGTGAAACTCTTAGGGTCTAGAGTAAGAAATCATTCATCTAGTGACATATCACACTTACGAGACAATCACCGCACTTTAAAAACCTTTGTTTGAAAAATAGACTTCTTTGGAATTCACACCTTCACCTTACCATTTTCGTTCTCTTTTGAAACAACAGAAAATCTTTCTATCACCTATTTTCGGCAAATTCATCTTTCGATATATGGCCATTTGTTTGATCCTTTCACCTGTTTGGGCTGCAAGCCAGGATTCTGTAAGGGAACAATATGAAGAGTATCAGGGCTTTTAAAAGAATTGAATACGTTGAAAATTTTGTATCTCTACTTCTAGAAAAAACAGTAACCTATTTTATTTTATTTTTATTTTTTTAAACGAAAGTAGACTTACCAAAGAAAAATATGAAATAAAAAAGAAAAAACAAACTGGTATATATAGTGGGAATTTTGGAAACCAATTATTCCATATAGTGTTTTAAATAACGTCTGTTGATAGGGGCGTTAAGGATTTTACCGTCCAAATTCTCTAACAGAAACAAATTTTTTCCTTCAGGAGCTGTAACCTTGAACGGTCTGTACCAGATGTGATCAAATTTACCATGTTTTGTCGAGTCGTCTTTCCTAGCATCCCATTTTAAAACCAAATCTCTGGGGAGAAAATCCCTATCTTTGGCCTTACGCTTTCATGTTGTCCTAGTATTTATGCAACCTTGCGTCCACTTCGGCCCTTTGTTGTTGGACTTCGATCAGTTGGTTTATTCTTTTTGTGACATGATTTGGTTCTTCTTTCTCATCTTGCCAAAGTTTCATTATGGGAAGCGCTAGATTTATAGGTAACACTACGTCGGTCCCATACACTATTTGGAAAGGAGAAGTGTTGATAGACTTTTTCGTGCCTATCTAATTTTCCCACAAAGCGTATTTCAAATGCACATGCCAAGATTTCTTGTTTTGGCTCAACACTTTCTTAATTATATTGATTAGGCTCTTGTTTGAAGACTCGGCTAGACCATTTCCCTGGGGGAAATATGTTGTGGAATGACCAAGCACGATATTGTACTTTTGGTAAAAACTAACCATAGCCATAGATTTAAAGGCCTGGGCATTGTCTGTGACTATATTTCGTGGGTAGCCAAATCTAGAAAAAATGTTCTCTTCTAAGAAATCTATTACCACTGAATTTGTAACCCTTCTAGTTGGAATATCCACCACCCATTTGGTGAAGTAATATGTAGCAGTCAGGATCCATCTATGTTGAGCGCTAGAATGAGGATTGATTTCGCCTATGAAATCTAATCCCCATCGCTAAAAAGGGGCTTCCATTTTGACTGGAACCAACGACATCACTGGAAGTTTATGCTTACCTGCGAACAATTGGCAAGGGTTGCAGGCTCGGACCTTGGCATTGACATCTAAGAAAAGTTTGGGCCAATAATATCCTACCCTTAGGATCTTATAAGCCGTTTCCCTCCAGGCATGATGTCCTCCACACACACCTTCATGAAACTGGATTATGACCTTTTGTGTTTCTGATTCAACCAGACTAACTAACAGGAAGCCAAGTGGTTCCTTCCAATACAATTGTCTTTCAGATATACAGTACTTGACCACATGTAGCTTTAGCATTCTGGCTTTAGACGGGGGTAAGTCACTGGGGCACTTTAAAGTTAACAGGTAGGAGACTAATTCTTGGTACCAATTTGATGAAGCAAACTTCTCTTCGATTTTGATTTCAGTTATTTGTTCATCGAGCTCGTTCATGTCCACACACTCTTCACCTCCCTGTAAGCCATTTATTCTGAGAGCTCTGAAATTTGATTCAGCTAAGAGTTTAGCCAAACCTTGTCCCTTTACTAGTTTCATTGGTTTTATCTCCAGGTCGAATTCTTGAATTTTGGAAAGCCACCGTCCTCTTTTGCCATCACTGTCAGAATGAACCAAAATGTATTTTACGGAGCTAGTGAGTACGTATGCAATTACCTTGGAATGCAACACATAGGTTTTGAAAGCCTTTAATGCCTTCACCATAGCATATGCTTGTTTTTTCATTATATTATATCTGAGTTCAGCGTCTCTAAGACTTTTGCTAAAAGAGGCTATCAGTTGCTCAAAACCTTCTTCATTTTTCTGGAGAAGTACCGTGGAAAGTGTGTGTTCGGAGACGAATGAGAAAATAAGAAAATCCCTTAGATAATCAGGGATTTCTAGTACGGGTGCCTCACTTATAACCTTTTTGATGCGTGCAAACGATGCTTTGGCTTCTGCTGTCCATTTCGCTTTGCTATTTTTCTTTAGCATATCTATGATCAACTTCACGATTTCAACAAAGTTTGGGATAAATCTCCTCAGGAAATTTATTTTTCCTAAGAATGATTGAATCTCTTTGACATTCCTAGGGATATTTATTGTGTCTATGGCTTCAACTCTTTTAGGATCAATTTTAACTCCGTCTCGAGACACAATATGGCCCAAAAGTTTACCTTATTGCATAGAAAAGTGAGACTTTTTGGGGTTTAAAGATAGACCAAACCCGTGTCATTTCTCAAACGTCTTCTTGAGATGTATCAGATGATCTTCATCAGATTTAGAAAAAATGGTTAGATCATCCAGATAGATAACCACAAATTTTTCCCTTTCACCAATGAAAGCGATATCCATAGCTCACTGGAAAGTAGCACCTACATTCATTAAACCAAAAGGCATCTTGACATACATAAATGTACCCCAAGAGGTGGTGAAGGCAGTTTTTTCTTTATCGTGTTCGCTGATGGCAATTTGATTGTACCTGGAAAACCCATCGATCATCGACATCCTATTTACCCCAACTACTTTTTCTAAAATGTGATCCATTTTGGGTAGGGGGTAATTGTCTTTGAGGGAGGACTTATTTAGATTTCTAAAATCCACACACAAAATAATTTCCCCGTTTTTCTTTCTAACTGGGACTAGGTTTGCTACCCAATCAGAGTATCTCAGTGGTACGATTATTTTTGCATCCAGGAGCTTTTTGACTTCCTTTTTGACCACGGGCAGTAAAATAAGATTGATTTGTCTGAGTTTTTTTCTAAAGGGTTTGACCCTAGGATTGAGGGGTATCTTATGTTCAATCATAGAGGTGTCATATGTTCTCAACTCTTCATATGACCAAGCAAAAACATCCTTGTACTTTCTAAGAAACTCTGTGTATTTACTTTTGATTTTTGGGGACAGATATTTGGATAGTTTCACCAACCAAGGGTTTCCTTTAGTACCTATGTCACAGTTCTCAACCTCTTTAGGTTGAGGCTGTAGAGTGGATCTTGAAGGGATATCATCTTGATTGAATAATATTTCCAAGGGAATCAGGCCCTTGGGGATCTGGTTATTTTTGAGAATGAGCATTTGGTGATTCACAATTTTATCATAGAATTCTTGAGGATCCTCACCTTCCTGCATGATCCAAATAGGATCATTTTGGTTTTCTTGGTCAGTATGCGTTTCGGAAAACTCGTCTATTGATTCTAAAAATTTGCAAAGCTGTTCATCATCCTCAAAGACCTGCCAATGTTGTATGTTATTCGGTATAGAAGGTCAGTGCCTCATTTGTATGTGGTACTTTACTTTAAATGCAGTGGGAGGTGTGAATGTTGAGGCTGCTTTGGCTAACGCATCAGCTTGTTGGTTTTTGGAATGAAATGAACCTTGATAGAGGAGAATAAATTGTCGATCAGATCCCAGACGCAATTCTTGTAGGACCTAAACCTAGGATGTTTGGCCTAGTACTGTCAGTTTACCTGTTTTATGATTAGCTCAGAGTCACCAAAGACTTCGAGGTTTTTTATTTTCATTCTCCTAGCAGCTTCTAACCCTAACACTAGGGCTTCATACTCGCATAGATTATTAGTGTGGTTCTCATTCCACTGTAATTTGTAGGAAAATGGAATTACAAATTGATTATCGGGAGCCACAAGGAGTGCCCCAGCTCCAGCTCCAAAATAGGAGGAAGCACCATCAAAGAAAATCTTCCATACACCATAGCTATATACATTTTCTTTTAATTTTTCTTTTTCTTTTTTTTCTTCTATACAACTTTGATATACAACTACCTCAAAATCATAATCAATAGATAAGATACAATTTCCTAAATCTTGATCAACAATATATACAGGGTGGTTATTTGGGTTATGTGGATCACCTACCGTGAATGCCAGCCTAGTTTCTCTGTAAAGATGCATGTATTTTCCTCCAAAAAATGGAATCGTAGCATATGCCATGTCAAGCTGGAGAGATCCTCCAATCTTGGCACCCCATGACCTAGATAACAGCATACCATATTTTGGAGAGATATCGGCAACCACTATGTCCATAAGAATTCTTTTTGCCGGTATTTGTGCCAGATTGACCACGAGGTCTTTAATCATGCCTATGCATTTGAATTTTCTTGAATCAAATGAATATAAGTCTCCATAAGGCCTAGTGATTTTGAGACCTAATTTCTCCATAATGTCTTTTGGCATCACATTGTGGGATGCTCCAGAATCTAGCATGCAGTTATGGAGTAGGTGGTCGAACAAGGTTAACGTGACATAGAAGGGGGCAATAATGTCTCTCGCACCTTCGAAATGCGGACCAAAAACTATGTTTGTCTTGTCATATTCTAAGTTGATGACATCGGCTTGGCTTTCGTCTTCTGAAAAGATAATCATCTTGGCAATTTGTTTTCTGTATATGGGATTTTTAGCTAGTTCAACAAGTGGGATAGGGATTTTGATTTTGTTTATTTCATTTTCCAGACTAAAATTTCCCAGGGCCTTGTCGCCCTCTATGTTTGATGGTTCCATGT
>ML845012.1:49627-64452 GCA_009831015.1 Picea engelmannii | reverse complement strand
CTTTGATATGTAAATCAACCCTCTTATAATATTATAACTTATATTTACCAAAAACATAGTATACTTTCCTATAATAGTTGCACGACAACCATTACACATGCTATGTAAGGAGGTATATGAAATTAAGTTATTGAATTTCTCTCCACAAATGGTGAAAGAATGGAAAATTAATTTTTGGATAATTAAAGGGAAGGAATTTCAAACAAGGTGAAAAGTATTAATATTATTAGAGAAAATACTATGTTTGAACTTAAAAGTAGTTAAAGTATTAAAAACATTAGAGAAAATACCATGTTTGAGTAAAGTAGTTAAAGATTGTTTAATATATTTAATTTTAAGTTAGAATTTATTAAATATTGAGAAAATAATTTTTAAAAATCATCAAGTTTAAGTTTTTTTAACATTTGAAATATTCGAAGTTAAGACGTATTTATGTTAATTTTATTTTATTTATTTATTTTTAAATTTTGTATTAGATATATATTTTTTGTCATTTCAATTTATTAGTATTATTCTTATTAAATGTGTGTAACCAAAATATAATTATATTCATTTAAAAAAGAGCTACATTAAAACAAGGAATAGATTACATCAAGTAGATTCCTTTGTCTTTCCACAAAATAAAACAAAGTTTTGAAAATACATCAACAAGCTTGAGAGTTACTACTAAGAAAAGATTCTAAGTCAGCCGACATGCGATGTGTTTGACATATTTTCCCAAAATACATACTACCTAAAAATACACATTACTGTCAGACATAAATTAACACTTCCCTCCCCTTCTTGGCCCTCATCAGATTGGGGAAAACTTGGGTCTTCAATTTCCATTGGATCACATAGTTGATGTACTATTTCATCTTCCTTTGGCACATCTAATTGGTTTAAATTTTCTATTCCTTGAATTTCAGAAGCCATGGAAAGAAGTTTCATTCATTAAATGATTATTATGCTTCTTAGTCCATTACACTCTATTTCCATTGAATCCATTCTCTATTTCTAAAGAAACAAAGTGATCATTACATTTTCATTATGAGTGGTGCATGCTTATTCCAATTCATATCTTTTTGAGGACACTACCATCAAAGCATTGCAATTGGCCTAATCGATCTCCTCATGACATCTTAAAACCCGATGGATTTCTCTTACATTACCGTTGTCCATAATTATTATGTTTGTTTTATCTAGATGACCAAATTTATAAAGGACTGACTAGGGACCTATAATAAGAAAGAATAAACCATCCTTTTTGTTAGCACTAGGAATCACCCTCAGACTGTAATGAGAATAAGCCCAATACCCATCAGTTTATAAAGTAAATGTAAATGAGTTTTAGGTAATCAAATGGAGAAGACTCAATGATAATAACGTTCTAACTCAAAAATCTAACTAGCATGCATAAGCAATTGAGGTCTAGAATCAATTCCGGTCAGTAAGTTGGAGTAAGGGTGAATAGAGGGAAGAATTTGGTGAGGAGAGTGTAGAGGTCTGTCGTGGACATCAGGTCTTCCAACAGCCTAAGGAGGAAAAGCTTAAATGCAACATCCTCTTGAATTCAAATATCAAAGAAACTGAAAGAAATTATAACAACACTATAATATAACATTTATCATAATACAGTCATAACAATCCATGTGAATCAGTCAATCATGAACTCTCTCAGTATCAGAGGAAAATAAGATGGAGCAATAAAGATGACTTAGATTAACCAAGATGTCTCAAAAACAAATGCATAACTAGAGAACCAATGTTCTTCAGAAAACTATTACAATAGTAGGGAGCCTAGCTCAACCATTCGACCTTAAAAAAATATCAAAACTGCATACATATACTCAGAATTATTGCTACCACCAGGAGTGTGATCGAGCCCTTGCATTCAAAGTTTCAAGTCGACGCCCGCTCTATCAGACTGTTCAGGCCTTCTTGTGTCAGACGTGCATCCGACTCAATTATGTGTTTTGCAAGAAAAACCGTCCATCAGGAAGCTTCAGATTGACAGTCTACCTTCATGGCTTCTCTATGCAATGCTTTCCATTTATGGGGTGAGATGAGGTCTCAACTATCGCCCCTATCTTCAATAAATTCCTTCACTGGGATCAGGATGAGGCCTGACACCCACGAATGCTTCCAAGCGGTGCCCACAACTTCTTCAAGTCAATCCTGATGCCTCGAGGCTCTGCAAATCTTCCTCCATGATCAATATGAGCGTTGTGGGTGCTAAGCTCCTTTTTGGACCCGTCCTTCATTGATATGAACTCCGGCTGTGACCAGCACTTACCCAAAAGGTGCCTTGCGACTTCGCGCCTCGGGTGCTTTGATGTGAGCCACTCCCGATTCTCCCGATTTCCGAAATCGTGAACTAGAGCCTAGCGAGCACCAAATCCTCTCCTTAACCTTAAACAATGTGACCCCAACTATGACCAAGCGCTTATCCAAAAAGTGCATATCGGGATTTCACGTCTCGGGAAGTTGAAAGAATACTCACTTCCCTTCTCTCGATTTCTGATCTTGCGAACTGGAGCCTAGCGAGATCCAACTCCTCTCCTTAATCTTCAACAATGTGACCCCGACTATGACCAAGCGCTTATCCAAAAGGTGTGTATCGGGATTTTGAATCTCAGGAAGTTAAAGGAATACTCGCCTCCCTTCTCTTGATTTTTGATTTCATGCTTGCCTCAGATCGACGATCCATGATTCCTTGTGATCCAATGGTCCATATCTCCTCTTTTCGTGTCGAGATTTCGCGTCTCGGGAAGTTGAAGGAATAATCACCTCCCTTCTCTCGATTTTCAATTATGTTCTTGTCTCATATCGACAATCCACGACTTTCCTCGATCCAATGAATCAGATCAACTCGCGAGTTCAAACTTCGTGATTCCTCATGACTCTTCCTTTTGAATTTTCCACTATGTGAGTCAACAAAATTATGATCTCTCACCATGTACCCTTCCAAGTACCAATGTCTAGGATTGACCTTGCGACTTCGGACCTCTGTTTGATGTTAAACTTCGTGAAACTTTATGATCCCGATTGCCTGAGGGCTACAAATCTGAACTTCGAATGGAATCTCCTCCGTTGAAAATTGAACTTACTCGCTCGCTTGATTTGAGTCCATATTAGACTTCTCTAAGTGTTGCGCTTTTTTATCGTGGCTGCGGACTGCGACCCTTGACAATGATATGTGATGACATTTGGCTCCATAGGGGATGGCATGCTCCCTGCGAGCTACCAAGAACAGGTAGTTCCACTGCCTTAGTTGTTGGGCTATGGAGTCATGCTCAGAAAAAATCCTGCTGAAGGCAACAGACTGAGAACTTAAACCATTCTATTTTAAAATAAAAAACAAACACACCTGATCCCAAGGGAGCTTATTTATGTACAAAAACTAAACTAACTAACTTTACAATGGGCTAGGTGAAGGCAAACTTCCACCATATCCATTCAAATTGTTTGATAACTGAATCCTTCGCTTCACTGCAAATGATCCATAAGAAACAAGAAAAGTGTGATATATGGCTAATTTCATTCTTATGATCACCCATATTACCTTCAAATGTTGATAAAAAGATCAAGCTTACATGCTCCAAAGCATCTGAAAATTGCAACTTTATGTATTCATCGATAGGATCATGAAACTGAAGGCAACACATGATTAACTTATGAAAGGTTACCTTCATTGTTTCAAAACTATTGACAACTTGCTTGATGTCCTCTACAGGCACACTTGATTGAATGACAACCACATGCATCCGTGGGTCAAATAGCTTCTTACTGTGAACTGTAGGTACATGTGGAAGAAGGGTGGACATAGGAGGTTGCTGGTCCACTGATGATTGTTGATTTACTTATGGCTGTGTATAAACGATCTCTTCACGTGCCTCAACTAAGGGATGCTCCTGATCAAAACTTTGGGTTATGTCTTCTGTGACAAGACCAACCTCTGCATCATCCTTATTGTCTTCATAGTGATCAAATATAAGATAAGCTTGTTGCTCATCATCACTAGAATATTTATCAAAATGGGCTACCCTTCACATCTATGATCAACCTTTAAAACAATAATTTCATCAAGAATATAACTGTTAAAAATATTCATTTCAGGAATAATAGTAACTGCTGCTTCTAGCTGTTCATACACATGATTTCTATCAATATAGGGTTGTTTATTGATACATGCTTTGAAGACAAAATCATCCACAACTTTTCCTTCATATGGACAATAAGAAAAAACTGCCTTATGCTCAGAGTTGCGATGATACCGACTTTGAATCTATTAAGAACCTGAATACTTGCATATAGAAATGCCACAAAGATTCAGAGAACAATCTAAAAAACAAAAACTTTATTATAGAAACCCTTAAAGTAGGGCAACACCATACAATGGATCATATTATGGAAGGGATCCTCTCCTGTTCACTTTCCTCTTCGAGGGGGCTTCCTCCTAATGAGCTATCGCCCCAAATACAATACTTATCTTCATGTCCCATTACATTGCTTGAACCCATTTATATAGTTCTACCATCACCTAAGAACATTCTAGAGGAGAAATCTTCTAGAAGTAGAACCTTCTAAGAAGTCCTCTTACATTTATTATATCTAAATACCCATTTATTATATCTAACTACCATAGTGGGCCTTATTTAATAATATAGTGGACCTAGTCCACCTTACATTAAATGGCCTTCAATATTATCACTATGGGCCCTCTAGGCCCCCCCACTACCTCTCTAGCTACCTTACATTCCATCCCCCTTATGAAAGCGTTGTCCTCAACACTTGATGTACAACCATATACCAGTGTCCCATGGATAAGTGTGGACCATAGTGCTGAAGTAGACTAGAGAACTAGGGTCCCATTGAGAAATGGAAGCCACTATGCTAAAGTAGTCCAACCGCCATTGTAAACCAGGGTCCCATATCCAATTTCTCATATGAACCCCACATGGAAGATATCGACACCCAATAACCAACTGAAAATGATGCTCCCAATACTGACACCTATCATGTGGATCCAAATAAGAATATCCATCCACATAGTGGGAGATGATTAAAGATGAATTTGGAAGGAACAATACCATTGTAAAATATGAAGGTTGGATACTAGTAACTAGCTCCTCATGTGGGGCATTGATGTTCTCTACAGAATGTGGAGTAGAGTCATCAAATAAAATATGGAAGTGGTTGTCATCCCAGAAATGACAACTATCAATATATCAATCATCACAGTCGGCCTCAAAATCATACCAAGCATATATTTCTTGATTATATTCATCCCTGAGGTCCTCCATAAGAAATATCTCCTACATGTTATCTAATGAATCTTGAATACTACGAAAACTATCATTGAGGCCGTCTGCAAGGTCATGCAATCTAGCATCCAATGTGTCATACAATTAAGATTTGAATTCTTCAGTAATTTGTAGAATTTATTTGAGGGTTTGAGAGAAAATAACCATATGAGCACCCTATGAACTCTTCGGTCCCACAACCATCATGAAAAAACCCAAGAAATAGAACAATAAGTTACAACAGAAAATTAGGGTTTTTTCTAGAAAAACCCTAAAAAACTGTTGAATTTAAAATCCTCATAACTTCACTTCCCGGACTCTGTTTCGGCTGATTTGTTTTTTGAAATTGGGTGAAATTTCGAGAGGAACTCAGATATGTATTTTTTTGGGGCAAATTAGACCTCTAGATACTACAGAAATAAAAAAAATTGCACCGCCGTCAGTGGAAAAAAACTTGAAAAAATTGTAGATCTTAAAATTTCAGTATCTTGACTTCCCGGACTTCGTTTCAGATGATTTTTTTTTTCAACTTGGGTTTTTTCTAAGAGGAACTCAAATATACAATTTTTTTCTTCAATTTTTTCACAAAAATATACTGAAAATTTTTGGAATGTCGCGGCCCTCTTTTTTTCTTCTCCGAAAAAAATGTGCAAAAATAAAAAAATATTTGCCCACAATGTTTGCCAAGGAAAGTGCTCTGATACCACTTGTTAAGAACCTAAATACTTGCATACATACAAAAATACCACAAATATTTTGAGAGCAATATAGAAAACCACAACTTTATTATAGAAACCCTTAAGGTAGGGAAACACCATACAATGGATCATATTATGGAAGGGATCCTCTCCTATTCACTTGCCTCTTCGAGGGGTATTCCTCCTAATGAGCTACCGCTCCAAATACAATACTTCTCTTCATGTCCCATTACATTGCTTGAACCATTTTATATAGTTCTACCATCACCTAAGAACATTCTAGAGGACAAATCTTCTAGAAGTAGAACCTTCTAAGAAGTCCTCTTACATTTATTATATCTAACTACCCATTTATTATATCTAACTACCATAGTGGGCCTTATTTAATAATATAGTGGACCTAGTCCACCTTACATTGAATGGCCTCCACTATTATCACTATGGGCCCTATGCCCCTCCCCACTACCTCTCTAGCTACCTTATAGAATCCTACCACAAGCTCGAAGGTTCTCCTCCACTTCCCCAACATCCATGAATAACTGAGATAAATATGTTTATTTCGTTTCTCTCAGGTGAAGGACAAGCTCTGAATGCTGAGCCATGGCATATTAAACCATGGAAACATTCTCTGTGGGTCTGATCTCTACATGCATATTATGATACACACAATAAAACCTCTTGTTGAAGACGACGAAAGCTTTCTCTTCCCCTCTCCTCAAGGAATTAAAATCATCCTAGTACTGATCAAGGGACTTGTTCTCACCCCACCACTTCAAAAATGCATTGCATAATTTAACCTAGGAACCAATGGAGTCAACTCCCAAACATTTAAACCACACAAAAACATCTCCAAACAACGAATTTGAGAACAATCTCATGGCAACATCATTATGAAAAATCTCAAATTGACCAACAAAGTTATCAAAGGCCTCCACATGCCTCTTAGGTGTAACATCATCTTCCCCAGAAAAATGAGGAAGATATTTAAAGAAATTAGGAGGATAAGGATGAAGATGATATGGAATCTTTAAAGGTTTAAACAACCTGTCTCTAATTCTAGTTTGAAAACTAGTGGGATGAATATGAGGCTTAACACACTAATGGAAAGGTTCAACAATAACAACAGGATGTGATGAGATTTGAGGAGGTTGCGGATCATTTTCAACCTCCGTAGGGATGCAAGGGTGAATCCAGGAGGGATCTCAGTATGAAGTTTATCCTTATGAATAGGTTGAGTTGAGGATATAGGATCAACATCTAAAACACAAGAAGAAAGTATGGATTCTTCCTCCAAGGATGGATATATAAAGGAAGGCTAGTGATCAAAAGAATAAACAAAGAAAAATATGATCCTTTTTATATGTGAAGGGAAAAACAAAAATGAGCTGATAAAGAATAACAAAAGTTCATGCAAAAAGCTCAGAAGATGATACCTAGTCATTCCCTTCATCTTTCTGTCAATAGGATCTTCCCCAATGGAGTCTCTGATTCTGGAGTTTCCAGGTAGATGATTACAGTCAATTTCTATGTCCCACTCTTGTCTACCATCAAGAGCTGGATCTATGTCGTTCTTCCCAGGGAGCTCTTCAATCTGTTCAAATCCATCCTCGACAATGACACCATTTATGTTAGCACTAGGGATCACCCTCAGACTGTAATGAGAATAAGCCCAGTACCCATCATTTTATACAGTAAATGTAAATGATTTTTAGGTGGTCAAATGAAGAAGACTCAATGATAATAATTTTCTAAATCAGAAATCCGGACTAGCATGCATAAGCAATTGAGGTCTCGAATCAACTTCAGTCAGTAAGTTGGAGTAAGGGTGAATAGAGGGAAGACTTTGGTGAGGAGAGTGTAGAGGTTTGCCATGGACATCAGGTCTTCTAGAAGCCTAAGGAGGAAAAACTTAAACACAAGATCCTCTTGAATTCAAATCTCAAAGAAACTGAAATAAATTAACGAAGATGTCTCAAAAACAAATACATAACTAGAGAACTAGTGTTCTTCACAAAAATATTGCAATAGCAGGGAGACTAGCTCAACCATTTGACCTTAACAAAACATAAAAAATGCATACATATAATTAGAATTTTTGCAACCACTAGGAGAGTGATTGGGCCTCTACATTCAAAGTTTCAAGTCGATGCCCGTTCTGTCAGACTATGCAGGCATTCTTGTGTTAGACACGAGCCCGGATCAGTTATGTGTTTTCCAGGAAAAACCGTCCATTAGGAAGCTTCAGATTGACAGTCTTGCTTCATGGCTTCTTTCTGCAACTCTTTCCATTTATTGGGTGAGACGAGGTCTCAATTGTCGACCCTCTTCAATAAATTCCTTCATTAGGATTAGGATGAGGCCTGACACCCATGAATGTTTCCAAGTGGTGCCCACGACTTCTTCAAGTCAATCCTGATGCCTCAAGGCTCTGCAAATATTCCTCTGTGATCAATATGGGAGTTGTGGGTGCCAATATCCTTTGTGGACCCGTCCTTCATTGATATGACCTCCGTCTGTGACCAAGCACTTACCCAAAATGTGCCTCACAAGTTTGCGCCTCGGGTGCTTCGATGTGAGCCACTCCCGATTCTCCTGATTTCTGAAATCGTGAACTGGACCCTAGCGAGCGCCATCTCCTCTCCTTAACCTTCAAGAATGTTACCCCAACTATGACCAAGGGCTTATCCAAAAGGTGCGTATTGGGATTTTTCATCTCGGGAAGTTGAAAGAATAATCACTTCCCTTCTCCCGATTTCTGCTCTCACAAACTGGAGCCTAGCGAGCACCAACTCCTCTCCTTAATATTAAAAAATGTAACCCCAGTTATGACCAAGCACTTATCCAAAAGGTGCATATCGGGATTTCACGTCTCAGGAAGTTGAAGGAATACTCACCTCCCTTCTCCCGATTTACGATTTCATACTTGCCTCAGATCGACGATCCATGATTCCCGATGATCCAATGGTCCAAATCTCATCTTTGCGTATCAGGATTTCACATCTCAGGAAGTTGAAGGAATACTCACCTCCCTTCTCCTGATTTCTGATTCTGGGCTCGCCTTAGATCGACGGTCCACGACTTTCACTGATCCAATGGCTCAGATCAACTCATGAGTTTGAACTTCGTGAGTCCTCACGACTCTGCCCTTTGAATTTTCCACTCTGTGAGTCAGCAAAATGTTGATCTCTCACCACCTACCCTTCCCAGCACCAATGGCTAGGATTGACCTCACGACTTTGGACCTCCGTTTGACGTTAAAATTCATGCAACTTTATGATCCTGATCACTTGAGAGTCACAAATCTGAACTTCAAATGGAATCTTCTCCGCTGAAAAATGAACTTACTTGCTCACTTTATTTCAGTCCATATTAGACCGCTCTAAGTGTTGCGATTTGTTCTTGTGGTTGCGGCCTACGACCCTTGACAACTATATGTGATTACACTTTGTGAGCGAGACAAAGCATTCCTTGAGGTCCAAGGCCAACCAAACTGAGCCCAACTATAGGAAAAAATAAAACATTTGTGTAAGGAGATGGATAAACAAACTTTGGGCCCTCCTAAAAATCACAAAATTCATAAACCACCAATCCACCAACATAATTTTCAAAGAGAAAAAGCTAGATTGTCAGTATTTTCCTTGCATTAGTTCTATTATTGGAGAGAGAGAGAGAGGGAGAATTACCAATATCTGAGAAAGGGATATTTCATGTACCATAGATGGTTTCCACTGAAATTTATTCAAGTTGAATAGCTTCAAAGACAACCCAAATTGCCACCAAACGAGATCAAACAAACTTAACACTAGCACATCAGACGATGCTTGGGCTAGAGGGGGAGGAAGAGAGCCTTCGAAAGGCACACAAAGAAGCAAAGAGGACCCACTAGAGGACATAGAAACACCCACAAATACTATAACTCAACAAACACAATCCCAGGCACTAGAAATTCGCCACTACAAAGAGCCATACTTGGCCATATTCCCACATTGATAGAGCCATGACACTCACCAACATTGATCAACCTCTATGAATTTGTATGAGCATTCCATTCAGACAACCAAGATATTTAGTGGGTATATGTGTTATTTGAAAATAATGTATCAACATGGAGGTTATTACATAAGGCCATTTTAACAATTGATGTATAATAAAATGGAATAATAAAGGTCCCTCACATTGTTTGATTTGTGTAGTATTTGAGGATGGGGATGATTTTGCGTGTAGACCCTTCCATCATGTCACGACCAATGCAATGTGGGACATTAAAAAAAATATTATTGGCACCCATGTAATTCTAAGGCTCAAGAATCAAAATATTGGAGCTCAGTTGCATGAAGAACAAGACATTAATGTGATGAATAATTGAAATTTTGGAGTTCGTTGTCTTGCATTCTTCATTAAGCAAAGATACAGAGTTTGTAAAGTAGAAAATAAAGTCACTATCATTGCAAATGTTGATGAAATTTAAAATAATGACACAAATACAACCCAAAATCGTAGAACTAAGGAAAAATTATATTAATCAAACATAGATTAATAAAAAAATCCATGAGAGCTGAGTTGGTTCAATGAAAACGAGGAAATGTTACAACCCCCACTAGGGTTTGATTCCTCAAGAATGACTAAGGCACTTCCCCAGGGGGAATTTTTCAGATTAGGTGGTTGATTGATAGTGTAAATATTGTCTCACCTCTTGATAAGTGGTGGATGCTCATTAGTGAAATTTTATAGGAAATATTACATAATTTTTTTTTTTTAAAAGAGGGTTGAAGGCACCTACACACCCAAGAGTGGACTACACCAACAAATTTGGGTTTTTCTAAGAACATCTATAAAATAATGTTAATGAGTAATATGATTTTATAAAATAATGGTAATAGTAATATGATTTGATTGATGTATCAATAGAATAGTTATGAGAAAGAAGGGGACCTAATATGATTTGATTGATGTCTCAGTAGAATATTTATGAGAAATAAGGGGGACATACTATGATTTGATTGAGGTATGATTTTTTAATTTAATGTTTGGCATCATTGCAATATAGGGATAAATTTGAAAAATAATGGAGAGAAAGCATGGAATTAGAATTGGTAAGTAGTAACCTCTATCTCCATGAAAGCTCCACAGTTGTCTTTCTCATGACATTTATTGATAACTTTTCAAGGAAGTTTTGGGGGTATTTACTCATGTAAAAGTCAAATTTTCTTGAAACATTCAAAGACTGCAATGGTTAATAGTAAAAGTGGGAAGATGAATAAGGTTCACATAACCAACCAACAATGGGGTGAACACATACTATTTAATGACATATACAATTATTATGAATATATTGATATTTGGATCCATGTCTGGTGCTGAAGTTGGACAGTTTAAATGAAGGAGTTTGAAATTACTGGCAGGTGAAGAAGCCCCATCTAAGCAGGAAGGGACCGATGGAGAGGCATGAATTCATGAGGAATATCCAGGAGGTATTCCAACTAGTTACACAATGCTCCACATTCATCCCATAACTTATGCGGTGACTAATGGTGTTGGATAAGAATCTTAAGGATGGAGATCACCTGGACAGACATTTTGCTTAGGTGGACTTGCAAGGTATTCATTAAGATCCTAAGCTCCTTGATATCCTACATGAGCTGAGAAATTTGATCCTTGGAGACAACATGTCAAAGAGCCGTGAACTCTTGATGGGGAGAACCCTGACATAGAGCCACCATAAATTCCAGATGGGAGAATTAAGAGATATGGTGGAGGATTGAGACTCTGCATGTGGCCAGAGGTGGAGCTATCAATGACATGGAGAGACCAAACTAAAACAAAAAATAATAGGAGGATGGTCATCACGGTATTGGTTGGAAACCTTGTCGTCCATTCATGGAAAGGACCCCATCTTCTCCCTTGTTACAAGGTTAGCTTGCTTATCGACCCAAGAATTATTTTGTTGGAAGATGTGGTAAAATTCGACATGTGGACCATTCTGTGGATCCTTTGAAATATGGAACAGAGTTTCATGGCCCTAGAAAGTGAGCCTACCTATAGGTGCTTGATAGTAATCGTGGAATCTCCAAGGTGACATGCTTGTGAATGTTTTGGGCACGAGCTTGATGAAGACTTTGAAGAAGGGCATATGCTTTTACTTGATTATTGATATCTTAGCTTAGAATCCAAAAATAGATAAGTTTGATTGATTCTCTGGGGCCAAATAAAACTCCACCCACCCAGAGGGAAGACAAATAATTAGAATTGTTTGTCACTTTTCATTTCTTAAGCCAATACTTTGTTCCCCCTTCAAATATGAACAAAAGTCATTCTTTCAATTGTTAGTTGGGCAAACCAAACTACTTGAACAATTTTTTACATGGGAGAGGGGTGGGAGCGGGGAGGTGGATTCTCAGCCCCATCCTCCAATAAAGAAAATTTTCAAAATTGTACAAATTTTCACAATTTTTGGCTAAAATTTAACATAATTTAAGTACAATTTTACTAAATTAAGAGAAATTATCTTCTTAATTTTACAAATTATTTAAAATTTATGAAAATTATCTTTTAATTTTGTAACATTAAGATAAGGTTTAAATTAATTTTTGTAAAATTAAGGAAATTAAGAAGAGATTGAATAGTTGCTCATCCCTTTCTTTAAAAACAAATATCATTGGAGCTAGTATATCACCTCAAAAAGAAAAAAGTTTAGATTTAATAAAAAAATGAAAATCAAAATGGTGTCACTACATCAACATTGGAAAATAATTAAAAAATAACCCTTAAAAAAATTGGTAATGCAAGTGCGCCATATTTCAAAAAATTAAATAAAAAACATTTAAAAAAACCTTGTAGAAAGAAATTACTACAATGACACTAATTTAAAAAAAAAAATGAAAAGAAAAAGTTGTGATACTAGTAGCACTGCTTTCAAAAAATGATAAAAAACACTCTAAAACACCCACTGAAAAATGTAAATATAAAATGAGAGGCATGACATTGTGGTTGATTTACTCACATATGGTAACTTTATAGCATCCCAATGTTGATCCTTTGGATGTTTTGGATCAAATTATGTACACACTGTAAATAAGTGTTTATAATGATGGGAGTCAAGCCATGTGAACTTAGGTAAAATAATGTCTCATGTCTATGATGTAAATATATTGTATAAATTATGAGTGAGCAGTATGTAATTGTGATAAGTATGATTTTGAGTTTGTATGAATGTGTAGGTTTGTAATTGTGATAAGTATGATTTTGATATACCATGTGGTAGAACTTCCATAATATACTCAAGATATGTAAATATTATTTCAAAAATTAACATAAAGGTCCGAAGATGGTTGTTAGAGTCCATTAGAGAAAAGGAAGAAAGGGAAGTCTAGTGAGGGTGATAAATGAATCCTAAAGTTTCTTAAGTTTCCTAACTCCTACTTTTTTCCTTATTAGCATGTGATTTATTAAAAACCTCAACCACCAATCATTAAATGTAGGTGGTGGTTGATGGGGAAATCCACCTTACATATTTATGAGGGCATGGGATCTGAGTGAAAACATCATGATGAGTGTAAGAGACTCCATCCTCATAAGAATTTGAACCTCCTCCATTCCCTTGCACCCTCTTCCATGCTAATTCAAATTGGCTCAAGTGCAATTTCCATTCTCATGCTAATTCACTCATTCCTACGATCTAGGGAATTCTCATTCAAATCCATTTTGACCATTGCTCTCATCATTCAAACCATTTCCTCATGTTAAGTATAGGAGGGTTGACGAGGTGTCCTATTGGGTACATATTGCCCTAGGTTAAGGAGAGCCTCCAAGAGGTCCCTCTCTAAGCCATGTAAGGTGTATGAGGTGGATGGGGCCAAGACTCAATGGGCATAGGTTTCATGACATACAAGGGGTCGTAATGTCTCATTCATGGGTGCCTTTGTAGAGGATGTGTGGTACCTTCATCCGCAATGCACTTTTTTCAAGCCCAACATTTGCCTTTTAACTTTCTTTCTTTATATTTTATTTCATAATAGCATAAGGAGAGATTGAAGGTCACTGCCCTGGCATGGTGTCCAGGTGGTGCCAATGTCACCCACAAACACCTAATGGATATGAGAAGGTTGGCTCGTGATGAGACACCCTTTCTCTCAGCCATGCAACTGAAATTCATTGCCCTAGTTTAGTGACCAGATGATGACAGTTTCATACCACTAGATATTCATGGATGTGATAGGTCGAATCATGATGAGACCTTTTATCCTTCAATCTACCTTTCAATCATTTCTTTATTATACTATGGCTCCCCTTTTATTCAAAGATAAGCGTTTTATTGTTTTCTGCATAGTCGAATCTATCTATGTCTATAGTTTTGTCAACGACTGAATTGTTTAGCCTATAGAAAAATAACATCAAATAAAAATATAGAAGGGTATTCACAAAAATGGAGGTTTTTATCAATTTGCAGAACAAACCACTAATATTGTCATCCCAAACCTAAATCTGAGCCAACCAAGTCAGCATACACATTCTCAATCCCTCCCCCAAAAAAATTGAATTCCAAAGAACATGTGCATGTTCTTAAGAGTGAGCACACACTCTAGGTATGTTCACGTGCTCTAAGAACGTGCACATGCTCTTATAAGTTATTCCTCTCTCTCTTTATTTTTCTCTCTCTCTCTCTAACCCCCTTCCCTCCGCTCTCTATCTCCCTCTCACTCTCCCTCTCTACCCCCTTGACTTTCTCTCTCTCTCCCTCACACTCCTATACATGGCAATACATAGACATGGCAAGACTTAGACATCACATGGAAGGACCTAGACCTAGAACTTCCCTTGACATGCCTAAGACTGTCAGACATAC
>ML845011.1:41421-52815 GCA_009831015.1 Picea engelmannii | reverse complement strand
TGTTTCCTTGTTGGTGCATAAATGTGTTGATGCTCATGCCCTTGCCTTGATGACTGTTGTTTCTCTATATGATGTGGATGGCGATATACAAAAACTGTAGGAATCTGTTCTTTTTTCTTCAAATTTGCAAGACTTTGTGCCTTTGAGTCAATGACCTCCTTAGCTTCCTGATTATGTCATTCCTGTAGTTTTTCTTCATCTCCTTCTGTAGACTCCGCCTCTAATTCAACTTCAGACTCGACAATAACTTCTTTGCTAGCCTCCATGGGCCCATCTTTCTTACTAATAGACACATCCTACAATATGTTTTTCTTTTTCTTGTACCAAAGATTTAGAAACTTATTTTCCATATTAATATTAACTATACCAACTGATTCAATCCAAGGATAGCCCAAAACAATATCTTCATCAACCATATCTATAGCATGAAAATCAAAATGCAATACATATGTGTCCATGGTGATATTTAAATCTTTAAAATTTTTAACATTTTCACCCTCAACCTATGTGTTGTGAATATTATTTGCAGGAACTTGCAATCTATTAACCAACTAAATATTGATAAAACTTTGTTGGCAACTAGGGTTAATAGAAACAATGACATTTTCTTTATGAATACAACCATAAAATAGTAATATAGATTTTCCACATGAAAATAAACTCTTGGTGATGTCTTTATCCTTACTCTTTGTATGAAACCACTTGTCTAAAAATATATTTTCATATTTTTTATTTGAAAATGCAGAAATATCTTCAGATTTAACTTCAAACCACTAGTTAAGAGCATCATCCCTTAAATTTATCCATAATCCATTTCGTCATAGGAAGCCACATGATGACTTTATATTTTTGATATATAAAAGTAATTTCTCAAGTTTTTCCTCAGAAAGTGACATCCATCCACTCAGAATAGTGAAATGATTGCCATCGTATGAGAGCATCATCTTTGAAACCCCAATCTACAAAAGATTTCCACTTCTCTTTCCATAATGACTTTTGAGATTGTATAAATTCTTCAATACTAGGGCCATGATCCCTTCCAATAAAAAATATCATGCTTGGAATAAATCTTCAACACAAACTAAAGCTTAAAAATAACTTATTGTGCAAATTGCGCGGCTTTTTCTGGAAAAAATGACCGAACTTAAAATGCTCATAACTTTACTTCCCAGACCTCGTTTCAGATGATTTTGTTTTTGAAATGGGGTATTTTTCTGAGAGGAATTCAAATATCCAATTTGTTTGGCCAAATTCTGCTCAGAAAGTTTCAGATCTGAACCTGAAGTGCGTCGCCCTCTTTTTTCCTAAAAAAAAACTGCAAAAAAAGCCAAAACATTTTCCCCTTCTTTGGCCAAGGAAAGTGTTATGATACCAATTGTTAAGTGACTGAATAGATCTGAAGATAAAAAATCAAAATAAGCCCACAATATCAACAAGAAAAAACCAAACCATTCACCAAAATATAGAACACAAGAAATAGTCAAAGCCCTTGAGGTAGGGTAACACCATATATTAATCCTTAAGGAAGGATAAAACTCCTCAAACAATGATTGATACATTCACAACATTATTCACTATGTTTCATTACATTTCTTGTACTTCTTTATATATCTCTCTCTATCTCCTAGGAACCTTCGAGAGAGTCTTCTCACACTTATTACATCTAACTACCATAGTGGTACTTTATTAATATAGTGGACCTAGTCCACCTTACATTGAATGATTGCATTCTCATATGTTACGTGCTATCCTCTAGTGAGAGCTTAAATATCCATAGATTATAATTCTTAACCAATGATTGAAATATTGACCACTCAAGTAACAAATAAAAAAACATTATATTTAATTTTTATGTTTATGAAATCCATAGACTATATTTTATTATATAAGAAAACTACTTATATTCAATGATTTCCGTGGAAAAACATCCACATCCATCTTTCCTATTTGTTTGAACAAATGTGAAAATAGGAAAAGAAAACATAGATTGTAAAATATCTTGAACATAATATTAATTTTAATGAAAAAAATTATATAGAAAAAACTCTTATAATGACGTGTTATTTTTTTTTCAAATTTTATAATATAAATAAAAAAAGATGTTTTCATTATAAAATACTCAAAAATAAGGTCAACTATGAATACATTATGGATTAAAGTTTTCTTCTTTCCATGTTTATCTATGTATCTTTTAAGGTCAACTATGAATACATTATGGATTAAAGTTTTCTTCTTTCCATATTTATCTATGTATTTTTATGTATCTTTTGCTACTCCTTTTGGCGTCCACATTACTATAAACATACAACTACATAAATGATGAAGTAAATATCAACTTGCTTAGAGTGTAACTTTAATACACACCAACTCTTTTATTTTATTGCAATACAATAAAATATTGAAAAGGTCTCTATGAAATGTATTCAAAGTCAAGTTTCTTATCAATTTGCATCTCAAGTTTTGAACCTATAACTTCTACATACTAGTTCTCTTTTATTTTATTACAATACAATGTTTTAAAAGGTTTACCGTTCAGGGTGGGAAACTTCTATTCTCCGGCCGGTCCGAACGAACAACTTCTCGATCTGCGGGGTCTTATAGACCCAACCGTAATTACCCACATAGATAGATCTAGAGAGGCATCTAGCGTCCCAAAAAACAAAGACTATAAAAAACACACGCCCCCAGCTCCTTTAGGCTTTAAGGAGTTCCTATCCTTGCCCTTCCCCTTCCCACATACTAGTTTTCTATTAATTTACTACAATATAATTTTTATTTTATTACAATACAATGTTGAAAAGTTCTCTATAAAATGTATTCAAAATCAAATTTCTTATCAATTTGCATTTCCGAGTTTTAAACCTAAAATTGTGGAACAATAATCCTTAAACATTTATTACTTCAATTTTTCTTTTTCATTTTTTTTAAAATATAATTATATATATATATATATATATATATATATATATATATATATATAATTTTTGAATTTTTTTATCCTATTATATTTAATTAAAATGATAATAAATATAATTATTCATTTTTAATCATAAAGAAAATTAAGATATTATAAAGATGTAATCAACCCTAATCTAAAAGATCAAAATTATCTATTTATTTTGCAAGTGTAAAGTCTTAGTGGACATTAATCATCATCATTATTATATATATATATATATATATATATATATATATATATATATATATATATATATAGTAATGAAAAGTCTTAACATTGTTTACATTTCATATATAAACATAATATTTAAATATAAACTTTATTCCTTCCATTTACAAAACACTTGCCAATCAATCTACATCGGTTCAACCATCATAACATATATTACCCTATAATCTTTATATTATTTAATTGTTTCATAAAAAAATCACATAAATCTTCATATTTATATTATCCAATTTTCCTTTCATACTTTATATGATATATGATAAAGTTTATTATCCAATGTTCCTTTCGATTCGAAAACTTGGATCATAATCATAATTACTTATTTCCCATTACATTCGGTCATTTATCCCATCACTTATTTATTAAATTTTAAATAAACAGAATATATAGTAAACTGTAAACTGTTTTAATGATTTGCAAGTTTTAAACAGAATTTATTGTATCACTTATTTATTAAATTTTAAATAAACATAATATCTAATATTTATTTTTGAATTTTATTCCTGTTATTATAGGAATTTAACTTTGGTGAAAAGGATAATAATTATTTTTCATAATCATCCAATCTATATTTAATTGACTAATAAATTGTTTTAATGATTTGTAACTTTTACAATTTGGTGTGTTGGTTTAACAATGACCTTAAAAAATAGATTATTATTATTATTATAAAATGATTCAACTATCCAAACTACACCCAACCCAATTTACTAATAAACTGGTTTAATGATTTGCAACTTTTAAATAGTTTTAATAACTTAAAATTTCTGTAGCGTTGTATCAATCGTTTCTAAAGTTGAAAACCATTTATAATTTCTTCCTTGCTGCTAAAGGTAATATACCGGATGGCTTTGTCCATATCTTAACACACTTTTAACATCATCAACCATATTCATTATATTCAACATTTCACTTTCAAACTGTCCAATCATGGTTTGATGCATTTTCACCTTTCCTTTTAATTCAATAATATATTGAGAAATTTGATGAATTGAATAACCTGCTAAAATGAATAATTGAAATAATTACAGTGGAAAATGAAGTCCCAATTATATCTGTTATTTTTCTACATTTTGTAAATAATTAGGAATAATCCAGGAGTCGTCAACTATTTTTCTTTCCATGTGCAAAAGTCCTAAACAACATACAACGGATAAAGTATTACATTAATGTCCAGCAAAGAAATCCCACATGATTGAGTTGTTATTCGTTTCGTTCACGCAAGAACTTAAACAGAGCTCCAGTGGATCTCTTATCCCCGAGTTATTCTCACTATAGCTAATATTATCAGACGAAAAATAATCATTATCATTCCCTGAACATGAACTGCAGTTTTCTTTCTCCGACTTGACACTCCCAGCTTGGCCTTGCACAGGAAAAAGCTGTAGCGTCTCCATCTGATCACGGTCATCCTCACCTTCTTCTCTTGGATCGTTCTGCATATGACAAGTATTATAATGAAATTGTTGGCTAAATCGTCCCTGCAAAGATCTGTTCGTACCGTTTCTGCTACCCGTTTTCGATGCATAAATAACCGAGCTGTTATCAGGGGCGTCCAATTCTATATTTCCACATAATGGAGAACCAACTACAATGAATTAAAAGAAAAAAAACGTTAGAATTGACACTAGAATGATATATACACAACAAAGAATGACCCAATTATGATAAACTCATGAATTCTCTGATAAACTGTATAACTTATACTGAAACAGAAGGCATTAATATTAACTGAGAAAATAGCAATATATATCCATGACCCAACAGAGAAAATAGTCTTACTGGGTGACCGTGATATACATGCAGGATACAGTAGAATCATGGCTTACATTGCGAGGAAGAGGAAGAATCCTCCGCTTCTTCTCTTCTCCAATTGTCTGATTCAGGTTTTTGTTGAAGCATATCGGTGATGATAGTGTAGCGGCGCCGCTTCTGTCTCTCACGAGCTTTGTGATTCTGAAACCAGTAGAACACATTCTTCCCTTCTATTTTTCCGTAACGTTTGAGCTGTGAGGAGATCTGCTGTATCTGCTCTGCAGTGGGAGTACGCATTCCCCCTCTGTATAACTCTTTCAGTATTGTTACTTGCTCTGCCGTCGGATTCCAACGTGATCCACTTGCAGGTTGGGCTGTTATCATCATTATGCAGCTTTCATTCTCTGGGCTGGAACTTGCATCTGAAATAATATTTTTACTTACCTCGTCAGGAGACTAGAACAGCAAGGTGCTGAGTGCATTCCTGGCATAGTTTAAGCATATAAAAGTTTACATTCGCTTTTGTCAATTTAAACGCTTAATAGTACTTTCCAACCTAAATTATCTGTACCAAGGGACTTCCAAATAATTTTGAAATAAATCTCAATACCCTACAGAAGCCATGTGGAGTTTTATAAAAAACAAAACCATTGATATCAATTTTTATGAAATCCATATCAATTACTTATATATCTAGGGTTTTGATTTAACAGAGAGAACAATATATATAACACTGAGAAACAAATCCATCCTATCATTAGAGATAAAGCTGGAACTCTGGTAAAAAAAAAATTCCTTCTGGATTTGAATTTGTGATTTTTCAGGAGGAAACACATATTCTTAATTATTAGATCCACTCAAACTGTATAAATTAAAAACTTTTGGATAAATTAGCATTGTAGATGTGGCCTTGACAAGTATTAAAACCCGACAAGTATTAAAACCCTCAAGATAATGGAATCCCAAATTTGACCTCTCAAAAAGAAACACATATTCTTAACCATTAAACCCACTCAAACTGTATAAATTAAAACCCTTTGAATAAATTAACATAATAAGTAAATAAATTAACATAATAAGTGTGACTTTGACCAGTATTAAAACCCTCAATATAATGGAATCCCAAATTGATTGGAGAATTTGGGAAGATGGTATGATGAGACTAGAAGGTTTTAATACCTTTGGGTGCTACACTGATCAGGGATTAAATTTGGTACATTTACACCCTGAACATGGAGCAAAAATTTGGAGAAAGTTCCAGATCTTCTGGCTAAACATGCAACTGCAAAATGGACTAAGATCAAGGATGTAACTATAAAATGGACTGGATCAAGGGATGTTTTTAGTAGCTATAAGCCAGGACGTATAAGAAAAAACATGACCACTTTATGTATTCTCTCAGAGCCAAGACAAGTTATTGATGGGTATTTATTATTTTAATAACAACCATGTTATTTATGACATTCCTATTGCAGTATACATGAAAATGCTGCACCTTGAAAACCAGGATCCAAGAATTCAATTGAGGGTAAAAAAGCTAACTTTTATCTCTAGAACAAAAACTACCGAAACAAGCACTGGAAGCAAAAGTAAACCAATATAAACGAAGCTGAGATTCAAAATGATGGGGAGTGTGAAAAAAACAAACATTATCCTATAAGCTACTTTCAGACAACGTTGAAATAAGAAAATGTCTGGGTGAACAGGCTTGTCAATAACAACTGAAATTACCATGCATACCATATGAATTATTTTCAAGCAAACAACGTCTAAATATACCATTAGAAAGCTTGAGCTGAAGCATCTGATGTGCCATTCCAATGTCCAGAGTTTTTTTTGAGGTCTCCATGCTCATCATATGCTGCTTGGAATTAGGGATGGCTTACAGTTCTGCAGCTACAACACAGAGGCGAGGGTCCGAATTTTCTTTCCTGTGGATCAGTTGTGTAAAGAGTCTGTGACTGCATATAAGGGCCATGATGATTATGAGCAAAACAAGGCTTGACCAGAAGAAGTCAGAGGCCCAATACAGCTAAGATGAAGCAAATGATTCAGTAATTTTTACTGACTGCAAGGAAGCGAGAGACCATGAATCTCCGTGCCTTAGAACACTGACAAAGTCCATATCCATTACACAAATAAATGGGCTTGGGAAATGCAATTGACAAAGCCAGAGCCTCCTAAAACCAAAGAATGAGATAGTAAAAAAGGCGCTATGCGTTGGAGAAAGAGCAATCGTTTCGAGGAGAAGTACAAGGTGGCAGGAGGCCGCAGAGGAGTGACAAATTTGATAAAGAAAATCAGACAAAATTCGCCCAATAGGTATAAAATAGTTATAAAAGTTAAAATTCATAGAAGCTGCCATGCCAGCTTACCTGAAGCAAAATATATGCATAGATTGAAGAAAATGATGAATTGTTTTTCGATGTCACAGAAGCCGAGAAGAATCGTGCGAACGCTGTCTCTTTCTCTCTATGATTTTGTGTTCGCATTGAATTCCCTCGGATTGTGTGGAACCAAAATACAAGTAAAACCTATCACATGATCTCCACCACCACTTCCTCTTGACCATCGTATTTGTGGCCGACTCCCATCAACTTCTACTTATTGTCCATTATTCTTCCTTCAAATTATCTGAATTATATATTTTCAGTACTTAAAAGCTCTGCAAACTTACTCAAATGGACTGACACGTGTAATAAACTATTTATTCATTCAATTAAGAATTAGCCAAATGAATGAAACATGTGATGAATTATTTACTCACTTAATCAGGAATTAGATTGTAGATATAAATTCCGTTTTATACTAAATTTATTAAGGAATTAGGGTGCATATATAAATTCCTCCTTATACTAAATTTATTAAGGGTGGGAAGAACAAAAAAATCTTCTAGTATAAGTTTTTGCCAAATTTAAAAGGAAATTTGAAGTTGGGAGTATTGCAATAATATATATTAAAAAAATATAAAAAATATTTAGATTATAATGTATAGAGATATTAATACATTTAAATTTTATTTCAATAAAATTGAAGGTTAATAGAGGATAATGTTTCTCCTATTGCAACAAGTGTTGAGTAAATGACACTTGGTCTCTAGAGTCCCATTTATTTTTTGAAAGTATGTAATCTATTTTGCTATGTTGAAAATTTATCTCAGCTTAGTGGAAGATAAAAATTTATGACCACATAAATATAAAATGAGATAAAAAACAATTTAATTTGAAATATATCAAAAAAGTTACATATTCCTGGAAATTTAAATGCATTTGTCATATAGACTTGGATTGGGGCTCCCGTGGACCATAAGCATAATGAAAGATAAAAATTTATGAGGACATAAATATAAAAGGAGATAAAAAACAGTTTTATTTGAAATATATCAAAAAAATGTGTTTGTCATATAGATTGAGATTGGGGCTCCCGAGGACCATAAAAGAAATATGTACAAGAAATAAGACTGTAGAAAGAAGAAGTGGGCGACGGTAGAGTGTAATACCTGAAAAGAATAAATTGAAGGGTATCAGTGTTTGGCTAGACATTTCTATTTAAAAAGGTGAAATAAATGGGTTGATAAACAAAGCAAGATGTGATCAGTATAGACTTACAGTGATGGTACATATGACCCCTTTTTCTATTTGCGTGTTGATGCCTTTTCATTGATGTCGTTGATGGCTACTGGAATCGTGCCAACTACCTGTTGTCTTTCTTCGACGATGTGCTTCAATTCCCTTTCGAGCCATTTTTCAATGTAGCTTCTCATTGGGGCGACGCTGATCTCATTCCATATTTTTATGTTAAAAAGTTCATTTTCTAATTTCCTGAAGTCGATAGAAAGATTACGCAGAGCCTGATCAATTTGCTCATTTTGTACCGAATAGTCGACTAGCCAGTTGTCGACATCATCTTGAACATATTCAAGGATGCTGTAAAAATTTTCCAAAGATAACGCCTTACAAATATCAACCTGTTTATCAAAGGCTTGCTTAGTTAAGGGCAAGAAGTTGACGATTAAGTTGGGGTCTTGGAAGTCGTTGGTCCTTCTCGCTAAGTCTATTCTGGTCATCTTTGTGAATAATTTTTCTTTCTTTGATATGGCTTGTTCACATGATTGGATATAATGAGATGCAGGTTCTTCACTTTTTCTTTCCAGCATGCATTTAATTAATCGATCCGGTTTTTGGATGGGAGATCTTGTTTTCTTCTTCTTATTTCTGTCATGTTGTTGACAATGGTGCCAAAAGGAAGGACCATGTCTAAATAGAAATGTTCTTCATCTTTTAAATGCGCCTGCAAATGTTAGAGAAAATTATGTTCCCTCGTTCCAAGGGAAGTCATGGTTTTTTATGTTTCCCACGCCTCAGTAATCAGTTCCATTCTTTTCTTAATATTATTCTCCACATATCCTATACACGATGCAAGGAGGATGGAGGATCCTTTTAACTTGGCTGCAGGGGTGGCAAGCATGGCTATTGCCAAAGGATTGGCAAGAAATGACATAGGAATCAAAGCTTCTTCCAATTCCTTGACCCGATCCTTCAATCTAGCATTATCGGTCTCAATGCCTCCAATGGAATCATCAAGAGCATCCGCGGTCGCTATGTGAAGTCGACAGATTTGGGACGACCACATTTTCACAAGGTTAACTTCTAAATGAGATTTGTTTTTCTTATTTTTTACATGTTTTTTTTTCAATAATTAATTTTTTGGACTGGATGTCAAAAACAATGCTCTCGAACATGAAAGATTCATCTTCATCAAAATTTTCGGTATCAGATATGTCCATTGGATGACTATGATGGATCACGTCTCCGAGCTGATCAAGGTAGCAGAATACGCTATCCAGATCATGCTCAAGTTCCATGTTCTCACTCTCAATTTCGGGCTTTTCCGCCTGTCCCATAATTGTTTTTCTCTTCTTGTCCACTGGAAGCTTGTGAGAATTATCAATTTTAGGGTGAGGAGAGTCATTATCTCCTCCTTCATTTGAAGAACTCCGAGTTGCTTTATTGTTGTGGTGGGTCGTTGGAGCGATGCTCCGGGATGTCATACTTTTGGGAATGTTATCCGTCGATTGAACACTCTTCTCATCGGGGCCTTTTCCTTGTTGCTTGTACAATTCAATGGTGCTTTGTAGCATGTCTAGGTCGTCGACATCAAAAGAAGGAGTGTTTTCATCAGTGTCTCTTTTTTCGGTCAGGTGGTTTTTGAAAAAAGAATTTATGAAGCCAAGTGTTTGTAAATGTTGTAAAAAACAATTATTGGGGTTGAACCCTCTTAGGATTTCAACATATATTAGGTTCAAGTTGTTGAAATGGGTTGCAAATTCGTCTATTTTGTTGACGTTTCTCAACACGAAGTCCCTGGCTTTCCAAGGTAGAGGAATGAGCTATTTTTTTCTCTTCTCTTGGAATAGATGCAACCAGTAGTTGTATTGCCTTGTTACTTCTGTAACAAACATTTTTTCCATAATGTGACATGGAAGGAGAGTAGGTTTTTCCCTGGAGCCAAAAATTCTTATCACAGTGTAATTATCCATATGTTCAAGTGCCCCCTTCCTTTCCAAAAACCTGGTTGCCTGGTCAGATATGCGGGGAGCATCTTCTCCTAACAACAAAACTTTGAAAACAGACGCAAAGCCATTAAAAACCTCATAAAAACAGTGGGAGGCCTTGTGCTTCCACAAGGCCTGGTACCAGAATGTTATTGGGTCGAATTCCCAATTGACCTTCTTGGACAAAGACAGTTTTGGAAACTGGCAGCAATGTGCAATCACAAAAACTAAGTAGGATGACATATAAAATTTATTCTCATTTTTTAATCTTGACAATTGGGAATAGATTTCATGGGAAATTAACTTTCCCCAATAAAAAATGTTTCGTTCCTTGATTGTGAAATACAAAATATAAAGAGTCATATGGGAAATAGTTCTTGTGGACTCATGTCCCGTTATTCTTGTAAAAAGCCAAGCAATTTCCCATAATGGATTTCTAAATGAACTAACCTGCAAGCTTGTGATATCTTTAGGAACTACCATTGAGTCTTCCAAGAACTCGGGCAAGAGGTCCAAACCGTTATTATGTTTTCTTAGGAACTGTTTGGAATCTTTTCCTTTGACCGTCAATGTTGGCTCCGACAATCTTAACATCTGGCGGAAGACCTGAGGTGAAAAAGAAATAGAAGAGCGGTCCCGCAATGGAATACTTCTTTGGTCTGAAATAAATTTATTGATGCACCAAGAGACCAGTTCCTTACAGTCAAAAAATTCAGGGACATAGCTTGCACGAGCAATCCCAAAGGTCCAAATTACTTCGTTATGGGCCACAAGGGATGAGTAATAAGAATATTCCCTGGACCACTAGAAGTTATGGTCCTTGTGCCTAAAGATGTTTAGTGTATCTCCACAAAACTGTTGTCGAGTTGATGCCATAGGTTTATGAGAACGTTTGTTT
>ML845011.1:14753-32568 GCA_009831015.1 Picea engelmannii | reverse complement strand
AATTTTTCGATTACTATTTTACCATTAAGAAATATCACTATGGACATTTTCTTCTGATAGTGCCATGGTCTATCACTACCAATTTTAACAATGCCAAATTTCCAATATTATTTGAAATTCCTAATGATTCTTCCCAAAGGAGAAAGCTATTTCGACAGTTCAAAGGATGGGCCCGAGTTATTTACAGTTGGATACTTTTTATGGGGTTTTCTCTCATGCTTCCCATTTCTGGACTAAACAATCGTATGTGTGTGTACATCACCAACAACCACACCTGTCTATATGAATTCCAATTCCCGAACTCCCCAATCTCTATAACTAGATCTAAAAATCTCAAGATCATGTTTCAATCCATGTTGAGTCCTTTTTTTTTCAATTAGGGCATCGAGAAAATGCAGATACCATACCATAAATGTATAGTTGGAGACCAATTTTTATTTTATTTGGGCACCCAAAAAAAATTCAGAAATCTTGCCATGGCTATATAGTTGGAAAACAATTGTCCAACTTGGGCACCCAAAAAAACGTGCAGAATCCTCCATCAAAGCCACATCCTGACACCATTTTTTTTTTTGTTTATTTGCACATCGAAACAAATATGCAAAATTCTTATTGGGAGATGCAAAAAACAACATCAAAATAACAACATCGATTGCATTTGTAATTAGATTCTCCTTGTTGTTTCAAGTGAACAAGAAGAGACAAAATCTCTAGAAAGATAATTTTGCAGCTATAGATGTAAACTCCGAAGAACTCGAGTCCGACAAACATTCATCTGGGTGTTGAAGAACAATTACAAACACACATGAGATATTTTCGTTTCCTGCCAAAGCTTGATATGATTTTTTTTATTTTTTTTTTCAGTCGATATGCAATATTGCATTGCTCTCATTTAAGGTAAATTTGCTATGTATCCGAAAGTCGCGCAACATGTAGACATTGTTTTCCTTTTTCTATAGGTATGCTTCATATGAAAATTCTGCTAACCTAGAAGCACATCTTGTAACAGTGGTTGTCTAATTGTACAATGCATGGTTGTGTTGCCCACGGTTCAGATGACAACATTGAGGCAATGTCTATATATGTATGGACATTTTTTACTGCATCATAGACAATTAGTTGTATCATCACTTATGAAAACAAAAGCAGAAGCAAGAGAGTTGCATTTCACACATACAGGCTCAAAGGGGGTCGAGTACGCATTCACTACAACCAAAACACCTTCAACCTAGAAACGTGAGCATACCAGTTAATATATTGAACAATATAATATACAACTGCACCCAAAAAAAAAAAACTACAGAAATTTGGTGAAGGCTATTTGTATGAGCAAAGTGAGGATGAATCTGTAAATGTATACGCACAAATGTTGTTGAGCTAGTTAGTTTCTTGAGATCCTATACTATGTCTACTCGCAATTTTGTTACAAATGTTGCTTGGGTTGTGCGAAAGATCCTTTCTTTATAATCTATTTTCTTTGTTATATTTTTGAAGAGCATAAGTGGAAATTTTCCTTTATGCAATTGTTGTTCCATTGACGAAAACAAATTTGAATAGGTATCGAACAATTGCAGTTGCAACATGGAACAATGCAATATTTTTATAACTTAACTGATATACATGGACATGTGAAAGTAAAGAACAAAACTGGATATGGAGAACAGTACCATTGCCTTGTTGTTGTCTGACTCTCCATCTTTTATATGGAGAATGTGTTGCGAGCCAAGTTTTCTCGCGAGTGTGACAGCTGCGCCAATGGTTCTGATTGGGTAAATGTCGTTGCTCTATGCAAGTTGGCTGATAGTTGCATCTGGGACGAAACAATACTATGAACAAATAGCGTGAATATTTTCCACAATACTTGTTTCGTTGAGCGATATAATCTCATCACAATCACCACGGTCATATACTGTTTTGGGAAATATATTAAAATTTGTAATGGATATCCCATTACCTAGAAATATCTTTTTTGCATGTTTCTAGACAAGTTGTGTAGGAATAGTTAGTGTGATTGTCACTAGGGCCTCCTTGTCTGTCATGTCAGCATGCATAATGGATCTAGTTTTGTTTTCCTTGTCCAAGTAGGTGCTATAGATGACCATTATGTCCCTGATGAACAATTTTCCAGTTCGGCGGCTGTTCAAGCCCTCTATTGATAGTATTTTGGGTGTTAGAAGTTTAGACCTGGTGACAATTTTTGAACAGAAAAAGTAATGTGAATGGTAGTGTGCATTATTTTTTTGTTTTATTTTTATCTTGGCATAAATGTACAGGTAGACACATATCTTGGATGAACTATGGAGATAGGGTTTTGCAACAAGACCTCTTATTCTGTAGAACCTGCGCTATGTTCGACGTCTCGCTTGCACTTGTTGATACTTCTTGTGAACTGCAAAGTATGTGTTGCAGATGACATCAACATATTCACCATGCCATAGATGAATAAATAGCTAAGGATATTTGTTTGGTAAACATACAAGGAACATAATGTATGCATATTTACCTTTGGCCTTGTCAGTCTATTGATGTTTGGGATGATTGATTGCTCATGGCCATGTCACTAGTCCAACTTTTTCTGATGCAAGCATGTGTAGATGAACATCAGAAGGACTAAACAAGCATATGCATTGTATATTGTCCATAATTTTTCTTAATGTCACATGCAGGGTCGAAGGAGATGGAATATGAAATAGGGTGTCAAGGGATACTCAGGAAACATGAGCACCTAAGGGTCAAATTGGTATGCCTCAGATATTTTGACTGAAAAAATATGTAACAGTAAATAGGGCATGATGGCAGGGCACGATGACCAATCTGTATATCGTGGAACCTCTGAAGCCGGAGGCACAATCTTGAACCCGCCAACCCGACACCCACAATCAACAAAGTGGGTAAGTATGGAATAAGGTAGAAGCATGACCATAAATGTGAACCCATGAGTCTGCCAACCCACGCACCAAGTCACTTTCGGAAAGACGACTAAGCAGAGAAATCAGAAAGCAAAAGGGATACTAGAAAATGGAAAAATTAGAAATGGGGAGGGAAAAAAGGCCCATTATTTCCAAATCATCATTTTCTAGTCCAATATTATATGCCCCCACCCGTTTTGTATGTTTAATTTACTAGCAAAGTTGGTATACCTTTTCTACTATTGTACCACAAACCCCTCTATTGTTGCATATAAGAATTCATCTTCCTGTCCAACCAATCTATTTTTTCCAAGGCGGCAACGTCGAACATATAGTGGACATGAAGGCAAGTTAGTATGAAGAAAGACATGTAAAATAAAGAAATGCCATTTTATTTATTTCAATGTAGAAACAAAGAGAATGTGATTCACATGAGAATAAGTAGAAAGATACGTAGTATATACATACAATAAAAAAGGTGCAAAGCAATAGAACAAGTAGAACAAATAAACAAACAATAAATGAAATACTAAACACTGGAATATGAAATAAGAGTACATGTATGCACCTATGTAACTCCTCCTCTACATTCGAGCCAAAGATTCCATCGTTCTCTCCAGCCACTTTGTTTGTTTAAATGTTGAAATGCAGGAAAAATACAATGGACATGAAGAAAGTTAATATGCAGGAAGACATGTAATGAAGATAAGTTATTATGTAGGAAGGCACGCAATATCTACATACAATAAACTAGGTGAACACATATACAGACAATAAATGAAATACAAAACAACAGAATATGAAATAACAGTCCAAGCATGTACCTGTGTATCTCCTCTTCCACCGCTGCAGTTAAGACTCCTTCGTTTTCTCCAACTATTCTGTTTGTTTGAATGTGGGAGCACACAAAATACAATGAACATGAATGGAAGCTGGCATGTAGCGGAGAACAAGTAATATGTACATACAGTAAATGAGAGTCAACGAATAGAATAAAAGATAGTCAGAAACATGAACCTTTTCTTTTCTCCATCCATGTTTGTAAATATATAAGTTTTTCCTTGCCCAAAATATATTACAAGCCACAAAATATTAAGACATTGCATGGCCATAGCTAAATGATTTTGGTTTTCTATGGCAAAGTATCCAGATATGTTTCCAAACATGGATATATAATTTTGCAGTATCTTTGGTGTACATATCATATCTCAAGTACAAGACAAATTGTATCGTGGTCACACTAGTCTATGTAGAGGATAAATAAGTTGTATTGTGATATGGTCACATTTAACCATATATGGTTAATAAGTGCGTTTTGCACATGCTTTATTTTAACAAAAAAACAACGGATATTGCAATTGCACAAGTAGTTGTCCAATTATTTCTTATGCCACTATTTTGTATCATGACAACACTGAAGTATCAACATAATTTTACAGCAGAACAGGCGGGCACAAAACAAGCGCCATATCTCGACTTCACCGGACACGACAAACAACACAACCACAGGTCCACTCGTGGGTGTAGGATCTAAACACTACAAAGCGCCAAAAAAAAAAACTCCAACTGTCGGCACAGGACCCCAACCCTGCAAAGCCGAATTAAACAAAAGAAAACAACAAGAACAAAACCAGCGAGAAAGCACGAACATGCCCAACTGCATCCCCAGGGCCCAAAACTCGTAAACTTGAGCCAAACAACAACAACTAGCAACCAATGAACCACCGAACCATGGAACAAGCAACAACCACTGAACCAATAAACAACATATGTATCTCCAATGATTACCAAACTACAACCAAATCATAAAAGGAACTGGAAACATATGACGAGCATGTCAGTAGAAATAAGCAAACACTCTTACTTGCAAACTGCAAACACTGAACAACAAAGAAGGAATGGAAAATGAAATTATGGCATGGAAACTTACTCCGAAACGATGAATAGCAGAAGCGTAGGTCGAATTGTGGGTGCAACACCTAGACCCCGCAAAGTAAAAAAAACAAAAAACAAATCCAACTGCGAATGCAGGATCCTAACCTTGCAAAGTTGAACCAAACAACGACAAGCAACAACTGACGAACCAATGAAGATGAAGCACCCACAGAACCAGTAAATAATGTATGTATCTTCAACGATGACGAAATTGCATTCCAACCCTAGAAGAAGTATGAAACATACAATGCTTATTCAACTAGCGGTGGACAACAATTTTGTCCAAATTCACTACAACATTGTATGGAAAATTTTGAGGAAAAAGGTACTCCGAGAAGCCTATTTAGGTAAACATTTAAGGCTATCAGGTTGTCTAAGGGCCTCGCGGTATCCAAACATTTAAGTTGTCAAGCATGTTTTAGGACCTCGTGTCATGTAAACACTTAATTTGTTAGGCCTATTCAAGCACCTCCAAAAAAGTGTCAATGATCTAAACCTTCAGTATGCAAACATTTCAATACAAATACAAAGGAGTAATAATAATAGGACAGATACATTAATAAAAAAACAACGTCCATGCTCAGAACTTTTGGTTTGTAAACATTTCAGTAAAAATGTAATAAAAATTAAAAAGGAGTGTCTACGCTCAAAACTTTGGATATCTACACATTTACAACATTGGGAACAACGGAGTTGGCAATAAGACCTCGAATATATTCTCCAATGAGACGATGAAATATATATATATGTGTGTGTGTGTGTGTGTGTGTGTGTGTGTGTGTGTGTGTGTGTTTAATTCTATAGTATGAACAATACAGATGATGCGAAAATTTATAGTCAAAGGACAGATTAATATGCAGTCAACGAATTATCGATCGCTATAGTCCCTCTGCGCCTTCGGCATGGACTAATAACTACAATATTGAAATTACAAATTTAATTTGTGCTAATAATTATATGAATATATTTAACACAATAATGAAACTTTAATATCCATAAATATTCCATTAGAAAATGAGAAACAAAATTGAAAATACACATATACAATTTTAACATTTTTTTAATATTAAACTTTACATATATAAACTTCAAACATCTTTGTAAATTTGAAGCATTATTCTTTTTTTATTGGAAAAAACAAAATGTTACTACTCTTCTAATATGAAAATACAATAAAAGTCAATGATATGGTCGGTTGATATCAACTACAAAGTGGAGCAAATACTTGTCATGGATAGGGTATTGATTTATTGGACTTTCATGTTTAATTTGGGCTTGAAGGAAAACATACATGCATTAAAATATTTTCATATCCACAACTATAAAATGAGTATTATTAACTTTTTTTACTTAACTAATTTTTGAAATAACATTTAAGTGTAGTTTAGTCTTAGTTTTATAAAGATATTTTGAATAAATACAATGAAAATATTTGTAATAAATTATGTATTTGTAATAATGAAATAAAAATATTTACATTTTAATTTAATATAATTCTAATTTAAAGCTCTTCTTTTAGGAAACTGGTTCCCAAGCTCGCATTTCCTTGATGTTGAAGTTCTAAAAAATCTCCCAAGTTCTCAAAAGAGTTTTCAGTCAATTGGGGATGTTCCCTACTAATTCCCAAACTCCTGGAACTTTAAGAACGAGTTTCAAAGATGTCGAAAATGCCGGAAAGGTTCATGTACAACTATGATTATTATAAAAAAATTATATATATATATATATATATATATATATATATTTTTAATTTTTTATAATAATATATTAAAAAAAAAAACAATGTAAATGATTTAACAACAATTCATTACAATTAAATTTAATTTAAAAAGACAATTCTAAAAAAATTAACAATATATATCCTCAACAGTTGAAATACTTGACACCTTTCTTAACATGTGATAAAAGCACTATGACCTCGATGAGTTTGTTAGTGGAATGAATGCCATACCTTCATCAAAGTTGTGTATTATGTATAAATTAACGAAGAACAAATAAAGATCAAGGTGTGTGAAGAAGATAACAAAGTATCTCTTGCCAATTTGTGTGCATCTTTGTACATTTGAATATAATTGTGTGCATCTTTGTACATTTGAATATAATTGTGCATATCACAGGTTGTAAACATTTTCATGGGATCAAACATTATGCATTTACAGTCCCGTGAGTCCAGCGCGATTGGTAAAGACAGGACCTTCCTCCAAGTGTTGGGAGGAGGTCTCGAGGTCAAACCCTGCTGGGTCTCCGGGACGAAATTTGTAATGGCTGTTGTGCTAGACTGGATACAATGAATGTAAATGATATATATCTCTAATATATATCAAGATAATTTCTCGTTGAAAAAAAACATTATGCATTTGTTACAAGCATACAACATTATTGCAAAAGCATTGGGGATAGTGCACAATAAACATAAACATAATTTCATTTTGTTACAAGCATACAACATTATTGCAAAAGCATTGGGGATAGTGCACAATAAACATAAACATAATTTAATTTTGTTACAAGCATACAACATTATTGCAAAAACATTGGGGATAGTGCACAATAAACATAAACATAATTTCATTCGCGAACCTTATTGTACAATAATCACAATTTTCAGGTGAACTTTTTTCCCTTAGGAAGAAAATATACCAATTATATTATAGAAAATTTAAGCGGTTGATGGTACTAACTATGTGAATTGGAAGTGAAAGTGTAACTAATGGAAGATTATATTGTTTGGATGATTGTGAATGGAAATAGCGTTAAACGTACTATTAAATTGTTTAAATTTGAGATAAAAGAGATGAATGCAAAGGCTATTTTGAGAATGGGAGTTAATGACACCATTATCCCTTACATAACAAGACATTTATTATGTTGAAGTGTCAATTGGTCTCAATTCCCTCTTAAATTTTCTAAATGGGTTTGGTTAATGGACTTTTAATTTTCATTTGATTTTGTTTTTTTTATGCTCGATTGATTAATGAGTTGATGGATGAGATTTTTTAATAGAGATATGTATAACCCCCCCACGTGTAAATGCAGTCATGGGACTTCATCTTGTTGATCGATATTTTATCAGGTTCATTCATAAAGGGGATTTTTAAATTGTCAAAAATAAAGTCAATATATTGTAAGTATTGGGGGGATGTAGGATATCGAGGGGTTTATATGTATTGAGGGTATAAAAAGGGGTATGTAGTAAAAATAAGGGTTTTTTTTATTGAAAAGATGTATTGGGAGGGGGGTTCAACAAAATGATTTTTGGAGGTATTTATCAATATCTAGTGAAATTAGGGGCATTCTTTAATATCTCATGAACACATGTGCTATGTCATAGGTTCACTAAGTGAAGACCCCATGAATGCAATCTTGTTGGATGATTATAATATTATTGGTTTTGCATCGAAATGCATTATGAACTTGGTTTGTCCCTCAAGTCCTCACATTTTTCATTCCTTGCACTAAGTGCATCATGTCGTTATTATTGCATCTTATGGATCTGATTTGACCAAGGTGTCTCTAACTTGCTTAATTCTTATAATGTGAAGGAACTTATGTTTCCTTCTCATGAGCTCAATGATGGAGAATTTCATCATCACTGCAAATCGAAATGAAAACAACAACATATAGTGGGTAACAACGCAAGACAAGTTTATTGGCACATGAATAATGTAAATGGGAGAATGACCACCAACAAGAAAGCGTGCACATTAAGATGGGGTGTTTAGCAAAGGAGAAATAAATAAGAAAATGTAGATGTAACACAATGATGCCAAGTTGCATTTGATGATGCATTGAGACATTTCAGTGATCCACGGGTTTGCAGGCCCAAGTTCATGGATTCCAAGTTTTGATAAGGGTGCATAGAAGGTTATCTACGCATTTGATATAAAGTGGAGCTATGAGATGCAAATGGTGATACAAGGGTGCTCGTTGAAGATGATGTTAAAAAAAATGGAAATGGGGTTCGTAAGAATGTGCACACACATGAACACACTCACATTCTTAGAAATGTGCTCGTGTTCTTATAAATTTTCTCACATTCTTAAAAACATACTTGCATTCTTAGAACGTGTAACTATTCATGATCCTGCAGCCTCGACATTCCTCGAACCACCACACAAACCATCAACTTAGTGCCAAACATGCATTCTTAAGAATGTGTGTGCATTCCTAAGAATGTGTTTGCATTCCTAAGAACACATATGCATTCCTGAGAATGTGTGCACACGTGTTCCTATAATTTTAATTGGGCAAAAAGCTAGCAACTAGTCCATTGTTACCCAATAGACCGCATGACATGTTTTTCCATTCCTTGAACAAATTGAGGAGTGATTTCAAGAAATATTGAGGAAGCATCATAGGACTCTATTGACATGGTGCTTGATTGGTTCCAGGTAAGATCCTAAACCTTATTGTTTTTATATTTCATAATTTTTTTAAATTAGAAAAAAACAAATTCCCCTATTCAAATGAAACATACTTGAATAACATGGAGACTACAATTGGAGAAAACCTAAACTCACCATCACCACATGAAGACAAGTGAAACCGCAACCCAAAACTAGGAAATATAAACTTTAAAATTGATGTAGGGTTGAGGTAATTTTATACAAGATTTAAGAAATACCAGAGAACCCTCACGAATTCCAGTAGTCACATCATTAGATACCATTGTTACTTAGATTGTGAATTCCTAAGGCAAATTATCACATATATTTTATTACCGGGATATAATGTTTGACTATTATAGGAAAATTCTAGATAGAAACCAAGTCAAAGACTTCAACATTTCAAAACAAGATTTGAGGGCCTTTTTTATTTACCTTAGAACTAAAACATAACCTCTAATAAAAAAGAAACACATTTGCATGGATTGGTGCAACTACCAACCTTCTATAGACAACTAGATGGATAGATGGTTCATGGTTTTTGACAAACCTCCTTGCAATAATAAGGAGGTTCCTTTGTATTTCCATAGGAAAATAAGGGCTAAGTTTATGTTAGGTCACCATGTAAACTACTTTGACATTGAAGAATTCCAAGGGGTGGGTCATGGGTCTACACAAAATCAACAAAATTCTAAGCATGACCCACTGCTAGGTCCTCGTCCTCATAGCCAAAGGAATAATTGTAACCTACCCATAACCTATAACCTAACCATATAGAACAGGTGGACCAATCACGTGTTCACATGTGGCAAGGATAGACCAATCAGAAGTTGTCATGTGGTAGCCTTCCATTTTCCATTAATGGTTAATGTTTATCAAAATTATAGGAGTCGATGGGGGTTGAACCCGTGACATCATATACCCTTACACAAACCTTTGTTTCCATTGCACCATCACATTAGTTCTTACCTATATATGGCAACAAATATATTTGAATTTATCTAAAGGTTTGTTCACTGAAAAAAAAAAGGGGGGCGAGGGCCTAAGCCCCCAACCCATGGTTCATTCGAATTCCATATAACCATACCTATATTCACGTGGGTGGTTGAAACTATATGCCACGGGTAATGTGCCACTGCATATATGTTATTTATAACATATAGTTTAAAAAATCTACCATATATTAATATATGGTTATAACCATATAACCAACAAAATAAAGAATGCGCATTGTGGTGGATCGAACTCGAAACCTCCGAGATATATTCCCGGGGTCCTAACCACCATAACACGTGAATCACTTGTTACAACAAACCCAATAAAACATATTTAATTTGATGTCAAAAGGTGCAGGTTGGAGGTTTGGGCCCATGGCCTATTTAATGGGCACACAGACCGAGACCAACACACATCCCAAGGTCGATGCAGAGCCTAATGCAAGCATGGATCCCAAGGTCAAGTATGGTACTCATTTCATAGATTTGTGTGCCAAAGAGGAGCCTAATTTGGTATTGTCTTGATGTGTTCCATGAGGTATATTGTCCAAACATAGGCATGTTTATAATTATTTTTCTCATTTTTCCTAGAGGAATATGATGGTGATGTTATTTTTGCACTAAAAGGTCATTTGTGAAAGTCTTAGTCTATATTTCCATTAATGAGTGCAATACTGCATCGTTTGGCATGTAAAGGGGCTAAAATTGAACCAATTCAAAATATGGTCGACTTTATACTCATTTTTCTCAAAGTTTCACAAGGAATTCAATGGTAAACTCCTTTTTTGAGTTTGAGCAGCAGAATTAAAGAGATTCCTTCAAATTGGATTTTGTAAGTCCATATTATAATATAATTTGAGATAAAGAATATTAGTCCTACTATTTAAAAGGGACTTGAAGATGAAGTAAGTTGTGTTATCAATATTGTATATTTGAGTTCTTTTATTTTCTGTTGTATTATCTCATAATTCTTCAAATTAATCATCATTTTATGAGATTTTGGACAAGAAGCACATCATCATTTTTCTGCAAATCACCTCAATACGATAAAGAATTAATTCTAAATCAGGTTAGATGCTAACATGTATGTTTTAAAGGATAAGTGGTATATAATAATTTTCAGATCGGGTGGTATTAGATCTAGTTTTGACGTATATTTGCAAGTTGTTGATGTAAATGTATATGAAGACTTAGGTTGGTGAAGGTTTTGAAGACTCTTGTTAAAAGGAAAAAATGAGTAAAGCCCTCATGAAGTTAAGGCTATAGAAGAACATTAACCGACAAATTTAGAAGAAGAATTCTTAATTAAGGATGCAACTGCAAACTCTCGAGGAAGAGAATCAAAAGCTACAAGATCGACTGATATGTCATGGGAAATTCCATAGAGATTTTTTTCATGAGTTGGAAAGGAAATTCCAGATCAAGGATCAGGTATTGCACCATCAACATCAATCAATGAAGATTGGAAAGTCAAGAATGTAAAGTCTCTAATGCAAGAGAAACTAACTCCTTTAAAAGGCGTGATCAAGAAGGATGATTCTTCATATTATTCTTTTTCCCGTCAAGATGGAGAATGGTTGAGGACAGATGAAGCAAGGAGAACTTTAGATGAATAGGTCCTTCATAAGCAGTTAGTCTTACCTTCTAGTCCATAGAAAGGTAATAGATCTAAGAAATCTCTAGAGAAAGATGCGCATTCTAAAGAGGGAATGAAGACATTTCCCACTGGTAAATGGTCTACATATCCATGTGCTTCTTGTGAAACTAGTAACCATGATATGGTGAAATTTCAAAGAAGACAATCCGTGAAAGAAAATCCATCCAAGAAGAAGGCTAAAGGTAAAGGTCATTTCTCAAAACAAAAGAAAAGGAGGAATCACAAGAATGGATCATGGTTCCAAGATGGGAACAAGACTCTCTGCTCTTATTGTGGTAAGACTGGACATCAGATCGAGAAGTGTTGGACACTTTATCCACACTTATGTCTAAAGAAAAACCAGAAATATGTAAAGGAACTTGCAAGAAGACAAACAACAACCCCATGTGAAGTTAATAGTCTTGCTAAAATATTTGAGAAAGAATACTTCCTAATGGTTGGTCTTAACATAGTGATATATGATGACATTGAGGAATGGCTCATGGATAGTGGCTCGTCTCACCACATGACCAGGATGAGATCAATATTCCTAACTTTCTCAGAGATCAGAACAGATTGATATGCAGGATCTGGAAATAACAACATACAAGCAATAAAAGGGTATGGATATGTAAGATTCCAACTCGATTTGGGATAATTTCTTGGAATAGAGAATCTGTTAGGCCCATCCTTGTTCCAAGACTTCCTTCTTGAGGGAGACCTAGCTATGTTTCATTCTGTTGTTGGATGAAAAATATTTGAAAGTAAACCTACTCACAGTTGCGACATTTGAAGATGAAGTCTATGCAATCTCATTTCAGATTGGATAGGTACTTGTGTATTCAAGGGAAGATACTCAAGACACCAAAATAGTTCTTGGTGTTCGCAAGGAGAGGTTATATAGGTTAGTGGGAATACCTATAATCTAGTCTAATGGTTTCTTGGATTCAACATCAGATTATGTGTCAGATTCAATGCCAGATTCAACGTTAGAGGAATTGTTAGAGATAGGAAGCTGTGAGACTCCTTCCAGTACTAAGAGGAGGATGCGTCCATGAATAAGTCATCCATTGGAAGAGATTTCATTATAAATATGTATATTTGTAAATGTAATATTCATATGTAGATATCTCCTAAGTCTATTAAAAGGCTTGTAAACCACTCATTGTAGATTATAAGAGTGAGAGGAATTCTATAAAATTTCTAGCCACCTTATATGTTGTTAAGCATGAGAGGAATTTTGTAAGAAAATTTCTATATAGCCACCTTAGATGTTGTTAAGAGTGAGAGGAATATTGTAAAAGGATTTCTATATAGCCACCTTACATATTGTTTGAAGTGAGAGGAATCTTGTAAAGGGTTTCTATATAGTCTCTTTGTTATAAGAGTGAGAGGGATATTATAAAAATTTATAATCCTTTCAACAACAATATAGAAAATTGTATTGTCTTGCTATCAACTAAAGGTCTACACATGGATGATATTTTCTAAGTTAACATTCTTATTATGAAGTACTGAAGGCGAAGGAACAAAAGGATGTAGGAAGTTGGAACATGTAGATTGAAAGCATGGATAACATCGACGTAATGTAAATATTCCTAGAGTTGGTAAAGGAGAAATAATATTATTTGTAAGAGGATGCATACTATAAGCATCTTCAAAATATTATGTCATGTTCGTGTACATGTATACCTTGAGTATAAGCAATTCGATACAAATGGTTACGATACAGATATAATTATTGTCAAGGCAGGAGAAAGGCAATGGACATGGAATTCATTTAGAGACTCCTATAGATACATCAACAATACAGGAATATAGAGTCCAAAAGGGAAAGACATAGATTATCTTTCAACTTGGTTTCAGATTGGCTGAGATAGACTATCTTCATCAAAGAAGGAGATGGGAGTGGATGTTGAATACATGATTCAGATTTGAATATCACAGAGATTCAATGAGCAAACTTTTGTTATGAAGGAATATATGAGCCAAAATTAGATCTATATCTATTAGCGACAATTCCAAAGAGCCAGAGTCAAAGCCATATTGACCATCATATTTATCGCCCACTCCCATCCACTTCCACTTACTGTCCATTATTCTTCCTTCCATTCATCTAAATTATACATTTTAGTTCATAAAAGCTTTGCAAACTGACTCCAAATAAATGAAATGTGTCAAACTATTTATTCATTCTATTAAGAATTAGTCAAATCGATAAAACATGTAATGAACTATTTACTCAATTAATGAAGAATTATGTTATAGATTTAGATTCAAATGTCTCTACTCACATATCAACTACCAATCAATATTAGCATAAATTCATCGTACTAAATGTATTAAGATTTGGAAGAGAAAATCTTATTGCATATATGTATTATTATAAAAAATTAAAAGAACATTTTTTATATTCTAAATAATAAATAAAAATAAATGTATTAAGATTTGGAAGAGTAAAAAATTTCTGGCATATATTATAAAAAGTTAAAAGAAATTTTTTTATATTCTAAATAATAGATAAAAATAAGAATAAATGTAAATGCTTTAAACAATTCATTAGACTTGAATTTAAAAAGACAATTCTCCAAAAATTAACAATATATATTCTCGATAGTTGAAATACTTGACACCTTTCTTAACATGTGATGACCTCGATGAGTTTGTTAGTGAAACGAATGTCATCCAAGACCTTCATCTAAGTTGTATATTATGTATAAATTAATGAAGAACGAAATGAAGATCAAGGTGTGTGAAGAAGATATTCCATAATTTTGTGCATCTTTGTTTTTTTGTACATTTGAATATAATTGTGCATATGAGAGGTTGTATATATTTTCATGGTATCAAACTGTATGCATTTGTTATAATTTCATGGTATCAAACTTTATGCATTTGTTATAAGCATACAACATTAATGCACAAGCATTGGAGATAGTGCACAATAAACATAATTTATTTCAGCGAACCTCGAGGATAGTGTACAATAATCACAATGTGAACATTTTTCCCTTCAAGGAAAAAATATACCAATTATGTTATAGAAAATTTAAGTGATTCCTATCTTAGTGAAGCCAATAAGTTTGATGGTACTAACTACGTGAATGGGAAGTGGAAGTTTAAGGTACAATTATTAATGGAAGGTTATAGTGTTTGGACGATTGTGAATGGAACTAGAGTTAAACCCACCGCTATTAAATTTTCTATTTAAGTTTGAGATAAAAAAGATCAAGGCAAAGGTTATTTTGAGAGTGGGAGTTAATGACACCATTATCCCTCACATAAGTATTGCAAGACATCTACTATGTTGAATCTTTAATTAGTCTAAAGTCTTTATCTTAAATTTTCTAAATGAGCGACATCAATGGGCTTTTGTCTTTCATTTGATTTTTTTATGCTCGATTAATTAATGAGTTGATGGATGAAAAATTTAAATGAAGATATGCATAACCCCACACCTTTCAATGCAATCTTGTTGGTTTTGCATCAAATTTCATCATGTATTTGGTTTGTCCCTCAAGTCCTCACATTTTTCATTCCTCGCAGTATGTGCATCATATCCTTATTATTACATCTTTTGGATTTGATTGATTGAGGTGGCTTTACATCTTTTGGATTTGATTGATTGAGGTGGCTTTAACTTGCTTGATTCCTATAATGTGAAGGTACTTATGTTGCCATATCATGAGCTCTGTGATGTAGAATCTCATCATCATTGTAAATCCAAATGAAAACATAAACATATAGTGGGTGATAACATGAGACAAGTTTATTGGTACATGAATAATGTAAATGGGAGAATGGTCACCGATAAGAAAGTGTGCACGTTAAGATGGGGTGTTTAGCAAAGGAGAAATATATAAGAAAACACATATGTAACATAGTGATGCCAAGTTCCATTTGATGATGCAGTGAGACATTTCAATGATACATGGGTTTGCATGCCCAAGTTCATAGATTCCAAGTTTTGATAAGCATGCATAGAAGGTTATGTGCGCATTTGATTCAAGGTGGAGCTATGAGATGCAAATGGTGATACAAGGGTGCTCATTGAAGATGATGGTAAAAAACATGGCAATGGGGTTCCTAGGAATGTGCACACACATGAACATGCTCACATTCTTAGAAATGTGCTTGTGTTCATATAAACATGCTCACATTCTTAAAAACATGCTTTCATTCTTAAAAATATGTTTGCATTCTTAGAAACGTGCACCTATTCATGAGCCTGCAGCCTCAACATTCCTTGAACCACCACACAAGCCATCAATGCAATGCCAAATAAGCATTCTTAAGAATGTGTGTGTATTCCTAAGAACACGTATGCATTCCCGAGAATGTGTCCACACATGTTCCTATAATTTTAATTGGGCAAAAAGGTCGCAGGCAATCCATTCTTACCCAATAGACCGCATAACATGTTTTCCATTCCTTGAGAAAATTGAGGAGTGATTTCAAGAGATCTTGAGGAAGCATCATAGGACTCTACTGACACAGTGCTTGATTGGTTCCAAAAAAGTTTCTAAACCTTATTGTTTTTATATTTCATAACTTTTTTTTAATTAGAAAAAAAAAATTCCCTTATTTAAATAAAACATACTTGAATAACTCGGAGCCTACACTTGGAAAAAACCCAAACTCACCGTCACCACATGAAGACAAGCCAAACCGCAAGCCAAAACTAAGAAATATAAACTTTGAAATTGATGCAGGGTTGAGGTCATTCTATACAAGATTTAAGAGATACTAGAGAACCCTCATGAATTCCAGTAACCACATCATTAGATACCATGTTACTTTGATTTTGAATGCCTAAGGCCAATTATCACATATTTATGATTATAGAGCTAGAATGTTTGACTATTATAGGACAAGTCTAGATAGAAACCAAGTCAAAGAGCTCAACATTTGAAAACAAGATTTGATGGCATTGTTTATTTACCTTAGAACTAAAACATAGCCTTTAATCACAAAGAAACACATTTGCATGGATTGGTGCACCTACCAACCGTCTTTAGACAACTAGATGGATAGATGGTTCATGGTTTTTGACAAACCTCCCTGCAATAATAAGGAGGTCCCTTTGTATTTCCTTAGGAAAATAAGGGCTTTAACTTTATGTTAAGTCACCATGTCAACTACTTTGACATTGATGAATTATAGGGGGTGGGTCATGGGTTTGCCTAGGATCAAAAAAATTCCAAGCATGACCCATTTCTAGGTCCTCGTCCTCCTAAGAAAAGGTCTAACCCCTATGCCCCACATATTCCCACATAAAAAAAATTAGCCAGACCCAATCGTCCATTTCCACCTTGACCCATAGCCTAGTGCAACATAACATAGTCATAGCATTATCCCACCAGGAGGGACCTTCATGTGATGTTGGGGAGGGGTTGGGCCTTCGGTCCCTACAAAATAATCTAGATAGGAGAGGCCACGTGGACACACTTGTAAGTTTTAAACCTGCGAAGTAAAGCAATGCATATAGATTCTTAAGCAATACAAAAATTAATCAATGGCTCATACACAGAGTACACAGAGATTTTATACCGGAAACCCTCAACCGAGAAAACCTTTCTTATTTTCATTACATCGAATTTCACCATTCGCCATACACTATATACAATGTTTTTAGGTATTCCATAGATACCAAAACCCTAATCCCTTAATCTGGGATTAATTTACAAATCCGCTAAAAATAGCAAAAACCGCCCAAAAAAATAAAATTCGGGGCATTGCCTCAGGCTATCGCCCATTGTCGAACGTTGCATGTAACTAGGGGGGGGGGCATACCTACCCCCCCCTGGGACCCCCCTAGGAAAGTGCCCAGCACACACGACATAGCTCTAAGTGAAGGGATCGTCAGACGCAGTTGTCGTATCTGACACACCCACACACACACACATGCAAAGAATATAACACATACCCAACATTCTCCCACTTGTTGTTTTCTTT
>ML845010.1:20011-35507 GCA_009831015.1 Picea engelmannii | reverse complement strand
TTGATAATTTTCTATTTTTGGTTAAGGAATTAGGGTTGTTGAATAATCCAGGTTATTGGATTATGGTTTTGGATGCTACGATATCTTATATGTATATTTTGTTATAAACAATGTATGTGATGATGAATATAGAATATGATGGTTTTCTCGGTTTGGGTTTCCAGGGGAAAGATCTCTATGTAATGTGTGTATTTTCCATTGTATCTTTTCTATTATTTTATTGAAAATTCATTTTCACTAAATAATTGTACAAGGTTAAAATATACATTTGGTATTGGATCAATTATTGGCTTCAGGGGGATGCCTTTATGGTCAAGGGTTTCAATCGAGACTATGATAAGCCTTGTTACAATGGGAGATTTGCGATATTGATTCTTCAGGTGAAAATAAATGGAAAACAGTTCAAAAATAGAGATCAAGAAATTTAATGGGAAAGGTTTTGAGCTGTGGAAGATCAAGATGGAAGATCTGTTGGTAGAAAAATGTAATATACCAGATATAAAAAGTATGCAGAACATAAATAAAATTCTAGTAATAGCAGAATAACAACAATATAACCAAAACAATCACCACAATAGCACTGAAATGATATAAGAATAACAACAGAAATAACACTTTGATTCTAAAAGCAATGTTCACGGACCTCTTCGAGGGGAAAACTCCAGTTGAGAATAGCTCTATTACAATAATCTCCAAGCTAGGGTTCTCATACCCTCGACTCCTATTTATACTAAATATGTCTATCAAAATAAGCATCTAGAGGAAGATCCTTCTAGAAGCGAAAGCTTCTATTAGGTCTTCTTACATTCGACTTGTTCTATTTTATTGAAAGGCCTTATTAATATTGACCTTTATTACATCCAAATATATTGTTCTACCTATGTGCGGGTTAGGACCTTAACATGTCTGCCCCCTTAAAAATAGCCTTGTCCTCAAGGCTTGAGATGTGGAAATTATTGCAGTTTGGTAGTTGGTTCCCAAGTGGCATCTGCTGGAGTTGTATCTTTCCACTGGACTAACACTTCCTTGACAGTTCTCTGACATAGGCAACGCTCACGCTGGTCCAAAATTACTTGTGGTTGTAGCCAAATGGATCCTTCTTCAGCTAACTCAGGAAGTTTGGTTTGAATTTGGCACTTAGTTCCAATCACCTTCTTTAAGCATGAAACATGAAAAATGAGATGTAGCTTCGAATGACTAGGAAAAGCTAACTGATAGGATACTTGTCCCACATTCTTGAGAATGGTATAAGGACCATAAAATTTGGGCACTAGCTTCTGACAATGCTCGGCCTTGAGGGAAGTTTTCTTGTAAGGTTGTAGTCGAAGAAACACCTGATCTCCTTCTGCAAATTGACGTTCAGAGCGACCTTGATCTGCTTGTTGCTTCATGCGATTCTGTACCATGACCAAATTCTCTTTGAGTTTATGGAGAATAGCCTCTCGAACTGTAAGTGTTTGGTCAACCACATGGACCTTCGAGACACCAGGTAAGTATGAGAGAACTAAAGGTGGCTTATGTCCATATAGCACTTCAAAAGGAGTCATGCATGTAGTTGTATGGTATGAAGTGTTGTACCACCATTCAACTAGGGGTAACCATTGAGCCCAATGATTTTTCTTTTCCTAGGAAAAACACCTCAAATATGTTTCCAAACACTTGTTGACAACTTTCGTTTGACCATCCGTCTGGGGATGATAAGCTATGCTGAGATGCAATTGTGTGCCTTGTAGCTTGAATAGTTCTTGCCAAAAATTGCTTGTGAAAGTTGGGTCACAATAAAAAACAATAGAGTGTGGCATGCCATGAAGCTTGAAGACATGATCCATGAAAATTTGAGCCACCGTGGATGTTGTAAATGGGTGTTGAAGAGCACAAAAATGAGCATACCTGGAAAGGGGATAAAAAAACACCAAGATGACTGATTTATTTCCCGATTCAGGTAAGCCGGTAATAAAATCCATAGAGATATCCTTCCAAATAGAAGGTGGAATCTAAAGCACTTGTAGTGTGCCTAGAGATTTGACTATTTCTCCCTTGTTGCATTGACACACCAGCGACAAAATTACGAATGTCTTGTTTCATACCATCCCAGAAAAAAGAATGTTTGACCCTGTCATAGGTTTTGGTGGACCCAAAGTGCCCCACTGTGGGTGTAGCATGAAGCTCAGAAAGTACCGTGGATTTAAGATTTGATTGTTTACTTAAATACAAATGGCCTTTATATCAAACCTCATCATGGATCCAAGAGTACCCTAGGGGAGATGGAGCATTGGACTGCAATTGTTGGATCAGATGTGAACTTTTGGGATCTTGTAGCCATTCCTGGCAAACGACTTGGAGCCAATCTGGTACAATGAAGGAAACAGAAAAAAGGGATCCTTCATGTTCATATTTTGGGGAAAGTGCATCCGCAACCATATTGTCTTTTCATTTCTTGTAATGATATCATAATCATACCCAAAGAGATTAGTCACCCATTTTTGTTTCTCCAGGGAGGAAATGGGTTGTTCCAGAAAATACTTGAGGCTTTGATGGTCTGTCTTAATTTCGAAATGTTGCCCCAATAGATAAGGGCACCACACATCAATGACATGCAGAATAGCCAACATTTCTTTTTCATAGATTGATTTGCCTATATTTCCTTTAGATAGTTGCTTGCTGGTAAAGGCCAAAGGTCGACCCTCTTGCATAATAACAACACCAATTCCTTTCCCTGAGGCATCACATTCCAGCACAAAGTTCTTTGTGAAATTAGGAAGGGCCAGGACTGGAGTGGTGCACATGGACATCTTCAAGGTTTGAAAAGATTGAGCAACGACTGGAGTCCAAGTGAAAGAGTTCTTTTTTAGGAGAGTAGTGAGAGGTGTTGCAATCTTTCCATAATTCTTAACAAATTTGTGATAATACCCTGTTAATCCCAGAAATCCACTCAAGATATTGAGAGTTTTAGGGTGAGGCCAGTCTTGCATAGCTTCAATATTTTTAGGATCCACCCTGACGCCATCCTTGCCAACCATATGACCCAAGTATTCTACTTCTGAGGCGCCGAAAGCACATTTATACTATTTCAAGAAAAGTTGGTGCTGAGAGAGTAGATGGAGAACTCGATCCACATGAGCAAGATGGTTTGTCTAGGTTTTGCTATAGATGAGGATATCATCAAAGAAAACTAAGACAAAATGACAGAGAAAAGGATGTAAGACATGATTCATGAGGCTTTGAAGGTGGAGGGGGAATTACACAAGCCAAAGGGCATGAAAAAAAACTCATAGTGGCCCTCATGAGTTCTAAAGGTAGTCTTGTGAATTTCTGCCTCTTTCATACGTATTTGGTGGTAGCCCGAACGAAGATCAATTTTAGTAAATAATTGGGCGCCACTCAATTCATCCAAGAGGTCATCAATGACAGGAATGGGAAAATTGTCTTTAATGGTAAGTTTGTTGAGGGAATGGAAGTCATGACACATTCACCAAGAACCTTGTTTCTTCAGGACCATGACCACAGGAGAAGAGTAGGGGCTTGTACTAGGGAGGATAGCGCCTGCATTAAGGAGTTTCTAGACCCTTTTCTTAATTTCATTTTTTTGGAAAAAGGGGTGACGATACGGATGGATATTCAGAGGAAGGCTTCCGGGTACAAGGGGAATGGAATGATCATGAACACCATGGGAAGGAGGGAGTCCTTGGGGAGTGGAAAAGACCAATTGATGTTTATAAAGGATGGCTTGGAGGTCTTGCGACGCTGAGGGTGTCTTTGTTGCTTGTATGGCATGGAATTGGGAAATAACACCAGAATGACATATTTTGAGTAGCTTTTCCATGCGATGGGAACTAATGATCTAAGGTGAACCGAAGATGATGCCTTGTAACTTATATTGGTGGCCCTCCTAGTTGAATTGCATGGTTAATTCCTTAAAATCCATGAGAATGGGACCCAAAATCCTTAGCCAGTCTGCACCCAACACAATGTCACAACTACCCATGTCGATAGAAAACATATGAGATTTCAGGTGGTAGTCACCAATTTGGAGATGCACATTTTTACAATGCCCTCCACATTTCATGGAACCACCATTGGAAATCATGATTTGGAAATTATTGACGGCATGGATGTAGCAATGAGTTTCTTGGGAAATGCGATGATGAATAAAATTATGGGTGCTTCTACTATCAACTAGAATGATGACCTTCTGATGCTTGATGTAATCGATTAGATTGAGGATTTGGGGAGCGGAGAATCTAGTGAGAGCATTGAGGGAAATGACTAGTTCTACTTCGAGAGGGTCTGAGGGAAGGGTTATGTTAGTTGTTTCAAGTGACTCACACACAAGGGGAGTTTCAACATCTTCTTCCGAAATATCCTCGGAGATGGCCATAAAAATATTTTGTTCCTTACACTTGTGGCCTGGGGAATATTTGTCATCACAATTATAACAAAGGCCTTTGAGTTGGAGTTCATCCATTTCATCCCTCGTCAATTTTTGGATCTTTAGTGGAGCGGAGGGAGTAGTGGGATTTACTAGTTTAGGGAGAGGGATAAAGGAGGGTTTTCAATTTTGAGAAGATACAACCTATTGTGCTTCTTTATCTCTTTTAGTAGCCTCCACCCAACTCTAAGGCCAAGCCATGAGGACATGGGCCCGAATCTCATCCTTGAGGCCACTGATAAAACACTCTTGGAAAAAGGCATCAGACATGCCCACTGTCTGAAAAGCTAGGCGCTTAAAGGACAAAGTCTTCCATTGTTCCTGATTGTTTCAACTTTTTCAAACAACCTAAATGGTTGGTGTCAATGTCAAAGAGTTCATAAAGCTCTGCCACAAAGTGTGTCCAAGCAATATACCCTTGATGAGAAGTTTTTCTCCATTGCCACCATTGCCAACGTTCTTGATCTAGATGGAGAAAACCATACCAGATTTTGGCCAAGTCATATGTAATTCCGTATAAAGAGAAATAATGTTCCATTTGGGTTACCCAACCAGTGGGGTCCAATCCATCAAATTTGGTCACATCCACCCGCAGAAGGCGTAGGTCACAATGAAAGTGATGGTGCTAAAAGTTATGGAAATGAGAGGAATGTTAACCTTAAGTATGTGGAGGTGAGTCAGAGGAAGGGTTATCTGTAGGGATATGAAGCTTGGTGCAAAGTGACGAAAAGACAGATTCAAGTTGGGTGGTCAGGTCTTGTTTGATTTCCTCCATTGAGGATTGCATGGTTGTATTGATGGTAGAAACATTGGCACTGAGTTGTTTCACTTCTTGTTGGGTCTCGGTGAGACCAGATTGCAAGGTATTGAAGCGAGCTTCCAATTCTTGGCTATGGGTATGGGCCATGAGGACAAGGGAACCGAAAAGGGGTGGGTGGGGTCAATTTTTTTTCCGAAAAATGATATGTATGAATGGGATAAGGGCAAAGAGATGAATCCAATGGAATAGGTATACCTGTAGAGTTATACTCTGGTATGAAGAATACCACAGTGATGAAATTCCCAAATGTTTAGCCAGGAAGAAATGTGTAGTGATTTGGCAACCCGAACACAGTTGCACGACAATAGATCTTGTCTGTTTTAATTTGTTTATGTTTTTGTCCCCAAGGGTTAAGTATTTAAGGGTTCTATAGACAAAGGTTTTCACTATGCTATAGTTCTCTGATATACGTGTGGGGTCCAACAGTAGTACTCGACCCAATATCTCAAGGAACTAACTAAGGAAGATAGACCGTACCCTTAGCCGTACTACCCGACTACCCAGGTACTAGAGAGTATCTTCCCGAGTGTTGTTCTTCATGGCACTATAGTAGTCAGGTGGCCGATCGATTTATCTAAAGAGGGCTCCAGGTAATCTAGGCCGATCCATACACAGGTGTTGTTTGATGCGCTACCACTCAAAGGGGTACCAAGAGGGGTTACAAGGGTGGCCAACATATGTGCTCTTAAGTACCACTTGTATTTCCTACATGTATGAATCCCTCAACTGCAGGTTTATTCACATAATGACAGATTTATGTGGCTTAAAGATGCCAAAATACGTCTCTACCCTGAAAAAAATTTAACCCACACTTTATGCCGAGGAAAGTTCTCTGATACCACTTGTAATATACCAGATATAAACAGTATGTAGAATAGAAATAAAATGCTAGTAATGGAAGAATAACAACAATATAACCAGAACAATCACCACAATAACACTAAAATGATATAAGAATAACAACATAAATAGCACTTTGATTCTGAAAGCAATGTTCATGGGCCTCTTTAAGGGGGAAACCTCCATTTGAGCAGAGATCTATTACAATAATATCCAAGCTAGGGTTCTCATACCCTCGACTCCTATTTATACTAAATATGTCTATCAAAAGAAGCATCTAGAGGAAGATCCTTCTAGAAGTGAAAACTTCTATTAGGTCTTCTTAAATTCGACTTATTCTATTTTATTGCAAAGAATTATTAATGTTGACCTTTATTACATTCAAATATATTGTTCTACCTATGTGCGGTTTAGGACCCTAACAAAAAATATCTGTGGATCATGGTGGTTCTAGGTACTGCACCTAGAGGAACGTCAATAGATGACTGGAAAAATTTGGATTGGAAGGAGAGGAGAAAAATGTGATCGTGTCTCTCAGATTCAGTATTACTGAATGTGTTAAGGGAAGCTACAACCAAGTCATTATGGGATACATTGGGGGATTTTTATCAGTATAAGTCCCTAGTAAATAAAATGTTCCTACGAAAGAATATGCATAACCTGAGGATGAGATATGGAGACTCGGTGAAAAAGAATATGAACACCTTCAATACTATGGTAAGTTAGTTATTATCTGTTGAGATTAAAATTTCATATGAAGATAAGTGTATTAGTTTACTATTCTCTTTACAAACTCATGGGATAGTCTGGTTATGGTCATAGGTAGTAATACAACTACCTTGAGTTTCGATGATCTGGTCTCATCCTTGTTGTCGAAGGAGATGAGACAAAATAACATGGAATGGAAGAGAACATATGCATTATATGAAAGAGGACGCTCCCAAGAAATAAATGTATGTAAGTCTTGAAGTGGGATATCTAAGTCTAATGGTAGATCAAAATATCCTGAAAATTTTATAAAGGTATGTTGGAGAGGTGGAAAAAAATGGCACTAGAAGAAGAAATGTAGATCCATAAGCATTGAGAGAGTGAAGGCATATAAAGATGCTCCTTCTACAGAAGAAAATACTTCAAAGGAAGAAGGAGGAGATGTGTACTTGGCTTCTTCAAGAACACATGCAGATTATGAGGCATGGTTGGTTGACTCAGGTGCATCCTTTTATATGAATCCCCACATGGAGTGGTTCTGTTAATATGAAAGGTATGATGGAGGTAATGGTTTCCTAGGTCGTGAATTGACAACCAAAATAGTACGACGAGGAAAAGTCAAGTTGAGGCTCATAGATGGAAGGATTAGAACACTTCTTGGTGTTCTGCACATCCTAGGATTGACCAGAAATTTTATTTTTGTAAGCAAAATGGACGATAAAGGGGTAAAATAAGTATTTGAAAAAGAAACCTATAGGATGGTTCGAGGAGCAGTGGTGTTGTTGAAGGGAGTTCAGATTGGAACTCTGTATAAGATGAAAGGAAGCACTATTAGTGATGGGTGTAATAGTTCCATTGTTCATGATATTGGAGATGAAGAAGAAAAAACTCCTACAGTCTCTGGAGAAAAGGTTATGCCATGGCATCAAAGACTGGGGAATATCGAAGAGAAGGGTTTTCAAATACTACACGGTAAAGGTATGGTTGAAGGAATGTCTAAATTATCTCTGGATTTTGATTTCTATGAACATTGTGTATATGGGAAGTAGAATCGGGTAAGATTCCCCTCTAGTGAAATAAGGGAAACGAGAATTTTATAGCTAGTGCACAATGATGTTTTTGGACCTATGTCAGTTCCATCATTGGGAAAATATGTGTACTATGTCTCATTTATCGATGCATTCTTGAGGAATACTTGGATGTATTTTCTTAGGACGAAATCTAAATTCTTTGACAGGTTTAAAGAGTTTAAGGCTCTTGTTGAGAATCAAACATAGAAAATAATTAAGGTGTTGAGGAAGGATAATGGTGGATAGTTATGCAGGAATGAATTTGAAGAGTTTTGTAAGAAGTGGGGTATAGAAAGGCGACATACTACTCCATACACACCTCAATAGAATGGAGTTACATAAAGGATGAACATGATGTTGATGGAAAAATAAAGGTTCATGCAGATTAGTGGCGTCGGGTTAGAACAATAATTATGGGCAGAGGTAGTGGGTACTGCATGTTACTTGGTCAATCAATCACCCTCAACAATACTGGATGAAAAGACTCCACGTGAGGTATGGACTGGTAAGAAACCCTCTCTCACACATCTCAAGGTATTTGGTTGTGAGGCCTATGTTCACGTTCCAAAGGAAAACAAAAGTAAGCTAGACAAGAAGGCCGAAAAGTGTATCTTTATTGGGTATAAATATGGTCTCAAAGGTTATAATATTTGGAACCCAGAAATTAAGAAGGTTGTGTATATTCGAGATGTGGTATTTATAGAAATGAAATATGTTGTCAAACATGAAGTCCTACCAAGTAAGGAAGAACTAGAAAATATAGAGTTTGATTTAAAGGATGATGAATCAGACTCTCCAGAAGAATAAGAATCGAAAGAAGAAGATCTTCATACTCCAGTATTGAGGAGATCAATTCGGGGAAAAAGGATACTGGAAAGGTATACTCCACTTGATTTCCATTCAAATTTTTCTTTTTCTATTATTGATGATGATCCTAGAACTGTTAGGGAGGTAGTGGATTCATAGGATGGACAACTATGGAAAAAGTCCATGGTCGAAGAAATGGAAGCCTTGGATAAGAATGAGGCTTGGGATCTAGTAGAGTTGTCGACTGGAATAAATCTCATTGGAAGAAAATGGGTATTTAAAAAGAAGTTGAATGTAGAAGGAAAAGTGGAGAAATACAAATCTTGATTAGTAACTAAGGGTTATTCTTAGGTTGAGGGAATTGATTTTGGTGAGATTTTTTCTCCTGTTGCCAAGTTAACCTCTATTATATTTATGTAATCTATTGTTGATGTGTTTGAATTTGAAGTAGAACATATGGATATGAAGACATCATTCCTACACGAGGATGTGGAAGAAGAAATCTACATGAAACAACCATAAGTCTTTGTTGTGAAGGGAAAGAAGGAGTTGATATGAAAGCTAAAAATGTCCCTATATGGTTTAAAACAATCACCAATGATGTGGTATCAAAAACATGATACTTATATGTTGGAACTTGGTTTCATAAGAAGAAAAGGGGATCATTGTGTGTATTTAAAATTAATTGGTGATCATTTGATTTATTTGGTCCTATATGTGGATAACATGTTGTTGATAGAAAACAACAAGAGTATTATCTAGGATGTGAAAACTCAGTTGTCCTCTAAATTTGACATGAAGGATCTTCGTGCTGCAGATTTCATTTTTGGCATGTAAATTAAAAGAGATCGGGAAAATAAGAAACTCTAGTTAAATCATAGAAAATATGTCGAGACCATATTGCATAGGTTTAATATGCAGTGATGTAAATCAGTTAGGGTCCCTATTCATGTAGGTGTAAATTTATATGTGGATCAGTGTCCCAAGACACAAGAAGAGAAGCACATGTCTCGTGTTCCATATGAGAGTTTGATTGGGATTTTTGTGTATGAAATGGTCTGTACTAGACCAGACATTTCATATGCAGTGTGATTTTTGAGTAGGTATATGTCAAAACTAGGGAAGGAGCATTGGGAAAGAGTAAAGAGAGTTTTCAGGTATTTGCATGGAACTACTAGTTATAGATTGTGCTACCAAGGAAGACCAAGTTTGGATAGAGTTTTGGAAATACATGGCTTTGTGGATGCATACTGGGCTGGAGATATGGATCGTAGAAGATCTAAAAGAGGGTATGTGTTTAACCTATTTGGATGAAAACAATTGGATGAGAAAAAGACAATCTATAATGGCACTTTAAAATACATAAGTTGAATACATGGAAGCCACTCTTTCAAGAAAGGAAGCAATATGGTTACAACTATTATGTTCAAGTATTGGGTTGGTACAACAAGCTGTAAGGATAGATTGTGACAATTAGAGTGCAATGTTTCTGGTGAAGAACCCAACTTATCATTCAAAGACAAAGCATATTTATTTTCAATTTCACTTTGTGAGAGACATTGTTGAAGAAATCAAGATGTTTCTCGTGAAGGTGGACACTTTTAAGAATGTTATAGATTCATTAATAGAATCTGTGAGCACTGAGAAGTTCTCTTGGTGTAGAGGATCTATGGGAATTGTTGCCCTGGATTGTTGACTATGTAAACTTGTAACCCTATTTATGTAAAGAAAAAAGGAAGTGGTATAATGTTGGGTATGTGTTGTATTCCAAGGGTTCGTAGGGGGGTAGGATCCCCCCTTCACCGGTGTTTAGGGGAAGTGCCCCGATTTTTTTTTTCATGGTTTCTTGCATCCATTTTTGGGTGCTTTTTCGGCACGTGGCTTTCGTCGATGGTTTTCTATTTTTGGTTAATGAATTAGGGTTGTGGACTAATCTGATTTATTGGATCAGGAAAAATCTTTGTGTAATGTGTGTATTTTCCATTATATTTTTTGGTCTTTTATTGAAAATTTGTTTGCGGTAAATAATTGTACAAGGTTACAATCTACAATTCTATGGTATTTTAGAGCCTCATTCCTAGCCCATGAGCCCTATAAGATTCATTTAGTTCATAGAAACTATGGAGATCTAGTGCCCCATGCATAGGACATGTGAGGTGATTTAAGACCAAATAATCCTTCTGGTGTTCCTCCTTACAACATGTCCATATCCCTAAGACAAACATACTTAGTGTGAAAAATCTCATAATGACATGCAAGTTACACTATTGGACCCTAGAATACTACAAACTTATCTCTACAATCATGATTTACCTACCATATTTAATTCCACATTCATATATTAGGGATTATGACATAGGTCACAAACTAAAAACCACAAGAAGGCTTTGATACTTGTTCATGTTGTTAAAAAACCCATAATGACAAGCATATTACACTTGTGGGCACTAGAATACTACACACACCCTAGAAATAAAAATAAGGTAAAATATTTTATAAAAACCATAATAATTATGTAGTAAGGTGTTTGAAGGTTACGTCCCCATGTACAATTTTCGATATTTTTTCTTTGAACGTTGATTTTTGACAACTTGTCAATACTAATTGTGTGACTTCACTTCAACAGACACTAAATGAAATTATAAAATTCCAATTATAGGATTTATAGGCATATCAAAAACCCTATCATCAAATTATCAAACCCTACGCTCATTTTACCAAAATTATACAACAATATCAATGATAACCTAATTCAAGATGTCTTCTACAACAAGAGCCATTATAACCCTGGTCATCTTCAACATCATTGTATTTTGTAGGATTTACATGATTGGTAACATGCAATGCAATTTTTAGATTAAAGGGTAAATTATGGAAAACTCTTCCCTTGGAGCATGCAAACAATGTGCTCATTTCATCCTTTCCCAAACACACTTACAAGAGTTTACACCACCCAATTTTACTACTCAATTTTATTTTTATGCCCATGACAAAAATTTACTATGTGTTCATGAATGGCTTTAGGAAGTGAATTGAAACTCACCATAAAGTGATAACCGATACTTTGTTGATGAACCATTTATTTTGCTGGAATCATGACAATATATTATATCTAGAGGCACCCCTCTCCCATGCATTGATAGATCAAATCTTTGTTTATTCGAAAATTTCTAAAACTAGGGTTTTGTTCAATATCATGAAATATAATTTTTGCATTAAAAGGTCAATTCTTGAAAAATATTCCTTAGTAGAATGTGGATAGTGTAATCATGTTGTCCTTTCCCAAATTTACTTGTAGGATCTTGTAATAATTAATTCTACTACTCGGTTTGATTTTGATGCCCACAACACAACTTCACCGTGTTTCTTTAAATGTCATCAAAAAGCGAGTTGAAACTCACCATAAGCCAATAAATGAGACTTTGATTGAAAAAATATCAATTTTGTTGGACTAGTGACATTGAATTATAGCTAAGGGTATCCCTCTCCGACCAATTCATGGCTCGAATATCATTTTATTCAACAATTTTAAAACTAAGGTTTTTCTCAATAACATGCAATACAATTTTTGCATTAAAGGATTTATTATTGAAAACTCTTCCTTAGGATAATGTGGAGAGTGTACTCATATTGGCCTTTCCTAAGAACACTTGTAGGATATTATGCCACTCAATTCTACTTCTTAGTTTGGTTTTTATGGCCCTAGCACAAATTCACCATGTGTCCCTTAATGGCTTCAGGAAGTGAGTTGAAACTCACCATAAAACAATCATAAGGACTCAAATTGATGAACTATAAATTCCATTGGACTTGTGACATTAGATTAAAATTAGGAGCACCTCTCTCCTATGATTCCATGGCCCAAATCATATTCAACAATTTTTGAAACTAGGATTTTTGGATTATTGAGAAGGGACGTGAATTAGTAATAGAGAAATTTAATCCGTTTTAACCATATAATCCAAGTGTTATATCAATGTATCATTATCATTAAATAACTAGAGAGTAAATAAGTAATGAAAAAATGAACAATTAAACACATGCATAATACACCCGTGTTTTACGTGGAAACCCAAAGCGGGAGAAAACCACATAATGATTTTTCTTATATGTCTTGAAGAATTACATTCAATGGAAGTACCAAATTCCTTTGTTTCCTAGTTAGAACTGGAAGGAGGATCCAACCCCCTTACTTCTCAGGCTACAACCTGATGGAATCTCCAACTCCGCTATTCTTTGGCTACAACTAGAAGGAGGCTACAACCCCCTATGTTCTCCGACTACAACCGAAAGGTGGCTACAACCACATGTCCTTGCCTCGTCCAATCGACCTGACATATAAGTAAAATGATGGAACCAATGTCACACTAACATTGTGAGATATACCACTGTAAACCTATACCAATAAACCTGAACCATGCATAAACCATGCATCAACCTGTACCTTAACCAGTAATAAACCTGTACCATAAACAAGTGCATCAACCATGCACTAACATGCACCAAACAACCTGCAATCAACATGTACCATAAAAAAGTGCATCCAACCATGTAACAAGTATGTACCAATAATGTGTCAACTACTCATCAACTATGACTCATCAATATGTACCAACATCATCAACTATACACCTCATGTATGTGCCAGCTCATCAACTACTTGTCTCAATCATGTACCCAACATGTACCTTAACCAAAAGCCCTCATCAATTTCATCATACAAATATGATTTGTAACCATGTAATAGACCTCGTGTATATGATCATATACCTGCAACCCTTCCTTAACTTTCACAACAAGAGACTAGCATTTTCATCAAACTTTTCTTTAGTTTCACATGACTAGTTTGGGATTAGTCAACAACCCTAACTTAAAATAATCATAACTATGCACCTGTAATGAATAAAGATCTAAAAATAGTACAAAATGTTCTTTAGTTGTTTTTATGAAATTCCTCCACGTGTCACTACTTGGAACCTCTCAAAAAAGGAGTTATAGCAAAAATGACATACCTTGCTGAATTCTAGTTTATTCTAGAGAGCGACCTTGTAGAGCGTGCCCCACATAGAATATTTGTTGAATGGATCTGAAAATATTACAAAGAATACTAAAGTCTATAATATAACCAACACATTTGGTCTTAATGAATTTGGATCTGTTATGAAGAAGTTATGACATTTTTACCTGAAACACATGTTTTATTTTAGTTTCAGGACTAACCACAAATCTTATTTTCCACGCAGTGTAACTCCAAAAATACAATGACCCACAAGCTAAACGTTTTACCATAGATACTTGGATATGTTTCCTCAATGGACTATCAATTTCATTGTATGATTCATTCTATAAAAAATTTTATTGCGAAAATGGTGAGATGACCTATAAATAACATACGTTAGAAAGCATCATCAAAAGAATTTATCCTCCCTTGAATTTCGGCCTTCTTTTTTTCACCTTCCCTATGAAATTCGACTTATATATCCTTTGGTTACCTCATTCACCTATAGATATTAAATATGATCAAGTGTGATATAAAATGAAAGAGACTTTCCTCTTATTTATACTCTCCAAGTAGCTTCCTTAAAAGCATCTTCTAGGCCACTTTGCCCACTTTCCTTATTTTAGGGTTAACCCACTTCTAATTTCTCCATTAATTTTATTATTTAAATAATTTATTTTGTATTCACTTTTAATTATAGTACACTCATCACTTCACTTTATTATTTACCTTCTAAAATCTCTTAAACCACTTTGACTACTTTGACCTTCTTTGGCTTCTAGATGACATATGAGGGTCCTCCAACTTCATAAGGCCATAACTCTCAAACCGTGAGGATTTATGTGACATTCCACATACCACCAGAAATGGAATGACATGTACTATCCATATAGAATATTGTTACCTGAAAATATATCAAAACTCATACCATTATCCATCAAACAAATTTTCATCCATTACCCAAACCTGGGTTCTCCAACTTCTCATGGCCATAACTCTCTAACCGTGAGGAGTTATGTGACGTTCCACATACCACCGGAAATAGAATGACATGTAATATCCATATAGAATAGTATTATCTTAAAACATATTAAAACTAATACCATTATACATGAAACAAAATTGGTTCCATTACCCAAACCTTTGTTCTACCGAAATTCGCTACCGAACTTTCTTCAAGGGTTGACATAAATGAAAACCAACCTTAATCAACAATCTCCCCCTTTGGAATTGGTGGAAAAACTATGATGAAATAATGAAATAATTTCAAGAAATATTGAAGTCATATCACTCATTCTTTGATTCATATGGATATCGGTGGCCACCCACCTTTTCCAACTGGCTCAAAACCATTTTCTGGCAATTTTGGCAATTTACTATTTTTAGTAGTTTTCACTTCTGGGGCCATTTTGAGGGAATAAATGAAGGTTTTTAGGTATAATCCAAAATCAATGATATATGAAGGCATGATTGAGGCCCCAAACTTAATATCCTCTATGATACCTTTCCAACGGGCTATCGTATGCCTAAAATGGAGATCGTATGAAAAAGTTACAACCCTGAGAAGTTAATGTACTAACTTACCCATATGGGGCCCACATGACTTTTGGTGTTTCATCTCCTAGGGTTAGGTTTTTGGATATGTAGGGTTTTTGGCATTCCTGTTTATTGTAAAAGGACTTCAGAGCCTCATTGTAATGATCTTCTTGTGAATGAACGCAACTGTCACATCTCTTCTTAGAGATAAGCTGCCACCATTCCAGCAAGCTTGTTTCCACTACAATTTACAGTTTCAGCTTATTTCATTATTGAATAGAAAACCA
>ML845008.1:0-25719 GCA_009831015.1 Picea engelmannii | reverse complement strand
CCATGGTTTTGGCGCCTGGTCATCAAGAAGGAGGCCTGGGGAAGGGGCGCTTATATTTGTCATTCAGCTACTCGGGCCCCGAAGCGTTGAGCTAAATCTCCGAAGGGGGGCACTTTGCTCTTCAAACTCCAGTTCGACGTGGTTTGGATCCCGATACCTGCCAGGAATGAATGAAGAAACGAGAGGGTGGTTGAGGCCTCACCTCAATCATTAATTGCAGGGTATGGAGGGTCTGGTAAGCAGTCCGCTTGAGAGGGTCCTATGTACCCAGTCTTTCAGAAAATCCATGTCGAGACCTCAACTAGCCAGAGGAGGTCTGCGCACGCTAACTCGACATTTACTGATTCAACTACTCCTCCTGTGGGAGCCATGCACAGTTAAGGTGGTGTCCGACAAAGAATATCAGTATGAGTCTGACTTAAGGGACACCAAGCCTTGGGCGACTGGGCATGCCTCTGTTAGGCATTTTTCTCTGAGTATATAGACTCAGTCTTTGTATTTTGTAAGGGGGATGGTTGAGCAGAGCTCCTGGTTGTAAAACTTTAATGAAGCACTATTTTCTGGTTATTTCTAGACATCTGAGACTTCTTGCCTTATGAATGCCAGTTTCTTTACATCTTTGTTATACTGTGTTAGAGCAGCTCAGAATTGGAGGATCCAGTCGAGTTGTAGCTGTTATAGGATGATGTTGTAATGGATCACTGTAATAGTTACGGAGTCTCTAATCGGTTCCTGTGATTTCCTTAACGCCGAATGACTTGGAATTGGAGAATCAAGTCAAGTCTTCTATTCAGTTTCTCGAAGCCCTGAACCAAGAGGATCATGCGTTCAAAGTTTTTCCCCTACAAACCATTGTAAGCCTATTGCCCAGAGCTGTTTGTTCACCTTTCTTACTAAGTCTTCCACCTGCTCATCTTTTAACCAACCCACTGGCTGAAGTTAGGATTCCAGACCTCCTTTGTTCTTTACGTACCAGATCTAGTCCCCGAGTTAGAGTGATATCTCCCCGATTCTCTACCCATTTGATCGCCCATTTATCAAACCGTGACATAAAAACTGATGGGCGTCGGGCTCTGCTCCTGCAAGCAATCCAGGAGTGACTTCCGACGCTAACATTTCTGGCGCCGTTGTCGGGGACGAAGTTGAAGATTTTCCCTGGGCAGAACGACATTGAGCCTCTGACTCTGAAGGTGCATTAGACATCAGAGCCCTTAAAGATTGCTACTGTGCACCTGGTGACTCCAGTGTGGCGACTCCATTGTCTCCACATCACTGTTTCAGGTGTGACTACTCTTAGCACACCTGAAAGTTGACCCTAAGGAGCTTTCTCGAGAAGGTTTCAGCGGCTACTTTCTCAGCCTGAGGAGCTTCCTGGGGTAACGACACGTTAAGATCTGGCCTTTGATGGTGAACAAGGACCAGACACACTTGAAGCTGTGCATCTTTCACCTGGCGAATCCATGATTCAAGGATCGATTAGCGATTCCACTGGTTCGGTATGGAGAAAATTTTGGCTCAAAGGTTTGCTTTCTGTGACTTTTCTCAAATAGTTGGTTTTCCTAATGCACTTCCTGATAGAGACATCTGGGAAGATTTCCTCCCCAAATTTCACGCAAAGGATTGGGAGGTACCAGCTGAGCATTTACTGGACTTCCATGAGTCTATCCACCGACACCATATCATGCATGAGGATGTCCAGATTAAACTCTTCAGGTTTTCCTTGAAGGGAGCTGCTCTTGAATGGTGTCGGTCTCTTCCCGCTGCAAGCATCCACTCTTTAACAGGTTTTCATACAGCTTTCAATTCATTTTGCAAAGATTACTATCCAGTTGTTCGCTTGTTTGAAAACTGTTGTGAAGAGTTTTCTTCGCTTCATGAAGCCTCTGTTGGCCCTGAAGGCCATGTCCAGGATGAAGCCCTTACTGTGGAAGAAATCATATGCTGTGAAAATATAAAGGTGTTGGACGATATTAATTTTGTTAGCCCCAGAACGGAAGCATCTGACATCATATCAGATACATTTGTTCTTTTAGATCTTCATGAAGATCAACATGCCTCTTGTGGATATTATGAGTTTGCAGAGCAGATGTGGTTCATGGTAGATGGCTCACCTGAGTATCGGGTTGAAGAAGATGTTCCTAGTAGCTCTGCTCATGATGACGAAGACCTTCTCTTTTTAAAAGAGGGGTTAGTTGTGGAAGAGGATTCTTCTCTTTTCCCCCAAGGGGTTTCTCACAATATATATTTACCTGGGATTAAAGAGAAAAGGATTATGCATGAGCAGCCAGAAGCAGCAGGTCCCACTATCCCTGAAATAGAAATTTTCAATGGGATCACTGTTCTGGAGGAGGGGCATATCAATGAAGAACAACCCCTCTTTGATGTATATTATAGTGGTGATGAGTAGCAAGCTTATCCTACATTTGATCACTATAAATATACTGAAGAGCCAGTCAGCCAGCAGAACCACTCCATGGTCTCTATTTATGATGAATACAAATCTGACCTGGGGAAGAGCCAAGAAGAGGCACCAGAAGAACCAGAGGAGCAGTCGAAGATGCAGTTTACAGACTGCGCAGAGCCAGTCAGCGAGCAGCCACCGCCTGAGATCAATCAGCCTACGTCAGTTGTCCACCCACCTGTGCTTACCATAGATATTCAACCACACATCCACAACTGTGTAGCAAAGGAGGCTGCCTGTCGCACATTTTCTGGAGTTTGCCACTGGTCCTATGAGCCTGTGAAGGAATACATGGAGTCGCATTTCCTTCATAAATTGGAGCCGCCCTATTTCATCTCAACTCAAGCCTGTAAGGAGGAGTTGAAGAGTGTAACCGTTTTGCTGTCATGGTTACACCATCTGCTGATGATCATTGACAGGAGGAAGGAGCTTCTATCCAGGAAGCTGCTTGAATGGCTATGGTAGAAATCTGCTTTCACCTAGCCCCATCTAAAGTGTTTTATTAGTTTAGGATTGTATATAAATAAGCTCCTTTGAGCATGTATCTTTAGTTTGTTACTTTTATTTTTCGGCCTATATTTTCAGCAGCGGGATGTTTTGAGCATGACTCCATAGCCCAACAGCAAGGCACTGAAGCTGCGGAATGAGTTCTTAGAGCATCACAGGGACGTCTCTATCCCCCATGGAGCCTAATGTTAGTAACAATTGTGGTATTGGGGCACAAAGGTACATAGGTCTGTGGGATTGCGATAAGTGCCCAAGCGTAGCACATAAAGAGATCCATTTCGGCCTAGGTCAAGCGAGCGAGCGCCCCGATTTCAACGTCCGGGATGTATCCAAAGAATCAAATCAGTGGTGAGTGGGAAATCGCGATCAACAAAGCTGCACCAAGGCTAACGCATTAGATAGCGCCCATAGCATGTTCAAGGATGGATGACAGCCGTTCATCCCGAAGGATGCGTGGCAACCATCGGCGCACCGGGGAAAGGCCGCGACGGGAGTCAGCGTGGAGGACAGGTGTCAGACGCCTGAGAAGAGTCGGGAATCGGGATATCGGAGACCCCGGGAGCAAAGGTTTCGTGCATTGGAAAATCGCGATACGCGATTTCCCAATAAGGCATAGGAGCATGGGGCCGCACCTACTGTCAGAAGGACAGGTGGCAGATTTTAGCGACAGGCGAAAGGACCGTTGATAGGTCAAGCACTGGGACCCATCGGAGGATCGGGAATCGGAGAATCGCGAGTCAAAGGGGTGTGTGCACATTGACGTCATAAAACCCAAAACCCCGATGGACAGCTAGATGGCTGTGGTCATATGGTAAGTGGTGACATAGACCATGGTAAAGCCAGGAAGGGCCAGCGCGTGGAGAAAAGGGCGCATCGCAAATCGGGGATTGGAGAAGCAAGGAGTTCTCGACAGCGGGAACCGCGAAACCCCTAACCCCGAATTCCCGATAGTGCCCAGAGCCGGGCCCATGGTTTTGGCGCCTGGTCATCAAGAAGGAGGCCTGGGGAAGGGGCGCTTATATTTGTCATTCAGCTACTCGGGCCCCGAAGCGTTGAGATAAATCTCCGAAGGGGGGCACTTTGCTCTTCAGACTCCAGTTCGACGTGGTCTGGATCCCGATACCTGCCAGGAATGAATGAAGAAACAAGAGGGTGGTTGAGGTCTCGCCTCAATCATTAATTGTAGGGTATGGAGGGTCTGGTAAGTGGTCCGCTTGAGAGGGTCATGTGTACCCAGTCTTTCAGAAAAGCCATGCCGAGTCCTCGACTAGCCAGAGGAGGTCTGCGCATGCTAACTCGGCATTTACTGATTCAACTACTCCCCCTGCGGGAGCCATGCACAGTTAAGGTGGTGTCCGACAAAGAATATCAGTATGAGTTTGAATGAAGGGACACCAAGCCTTGGGCGACTGGGCACACCTCTGTTAGGCGTTTTTCTCTGAGTATATAGACTCAGTCTTTGTATTTTGTAAGGGGGATGGTTGAGCAGAGCTCCCGGTTGTAAAACTTTAATGAAGCATTGTTTTCTGGTTATTTCTAGACTTCTGAGACTTCTTGCCTTATGAATGCCAGTTTCTTTACATCTTTGTTATATTGTGTTAGAGCAGCTCGGAATTGGAGGATCCAGTCGAGTTGTAGTTGTTATAGGATGATGTTGTAATGGATCACTGTAATAGTTACAGAGTCTCTAATCGGTTCCTGTGATTTCCTTAACGCCGAATGACTTGGAATCGAAGGAACCAGTCAAGTCTTCTATTCAGTTTCTCGAAGCCCTAAACCAGGAGGATCCTGCATTCAGAGTTTTTCCCCTACAAACCGTTGTAAGCGTATTGCCCAGAGTTGTTTGTTCACCTTTCTTACTAAGTCTTCCACCTGCTCATCTTTTAACCAACCCACTGGCTGAAGTTAGGATTCCAGACCTCCTTTGTTCTTTACGTACCAAATCCAGTCCCCGAGATAGAGTGATATCTCCTCGAGTCTCTACCCATTTGATCGCCCATTTATCAAACCGTGACATAAAAACTGATGGACGTCGGGCTCTGCTCCTGCAAGCAATCCAGGAGTGACTTTCGACGCTAACATTTCTGGCGCCGTTGCCGGGGACGAAGTTGAAGATTTTCCCTGGGCAGAATGACATTGAGCCTCTGACTCTGAAGGTGCATCAGACATCAGAGCCCTTAAAGATTGCTACTGTGCACCTGGCGACTCCACTGTGGCGACTCCATTGTCTCCACATCATTGTTTCAGCTGTGACTACTGTTAGCACACTTGAAAGCTGACCCTAAGGAGCTTTCTCGAGAAGGTTTCAACGGCTACTTTCTCAGCCTGAGGAGCTTCCTGGGGTAACAACACGTTAATATCTGGCCTTTGATGGTGAACAAGGACCAGACACACTTGAAGTTATGCATCTTTCACCTGACAAATCCATGATTCAAGGATAGATTGGCGACTCCACTGGTTCGGTATGGAGAAAATTTTGGCTCAAAGGTTTGCTTTCTGTGACTTTTCTCAAATAGTTGGTTTTCCTAATGCACTTCCTGATAGAGACATCTGGGAAGATTTTCTCCCCGAATTTCACGCAAAGGATTGGGAGGTACCAGCTGAGCATTTACTGGACTTCCATGAGGCTATCCACCGACACCATATCACGCATGAGGATGTCCAGATTAAACTCTTCAGGTTTTCCTTGAAGGGAGCTGATCTTGAATGGTGTCGGTCTCTTCCCGCTGCAAGCATCCGCTCTTTAACAGGTTTTCATACAGCTTTCAATTCATTTTGAAAAGACTACTATCCAGTTGTTCGCTTGTTTGAAAACTGTTGTGAAGAGTTTTCTTCGCTTCATGAAGCCTCTGTTGGCCCTGAAGACCATGTCCATGATGAAGCCCTTACTGTGGAAGAAAGCATATGCTGTGAAAATATAGAGGTGTTGAACGATATTAATTCTGTTAGCCCCATAACGGAAGCATCTGACATCATATCAGATACATCTGTTCTTTTAGATCTTCATGAAGATCAACACGCCTCTTGTGGAGATTATGAGTTTGCAGAGAAGATGTGGTTCATGGTAGATGGCTCACCTGAGTATCGGGTTGAAGTAGATGTTCCTAGTAGCTCTGCTCATGATGACGAAGACCCTCTCTTTTTAAAAGAGGGGTTAGTTGTGGAAGAGGATTCTTCTCTTTTCCCCCAAGGGGTTTCTCACGATATATATTTACCTGGGATTAAAGAGAAAAGGATTATGTATGAGCAGCCAGAAGCAACAGGTCCCACTATCCCTGAAATAGAAATTTTCGATGGGATCATTGTTCTGGAGGAGGGGCATATCAATGAAGAACAACCCCTCTTTGATGTATATTATAGTGATGATGAGCAGCAAGCTTATCCTACATTTGATCACTATAAATATACTGAAGAGCCAGTCAGCCAGCAGAACCACCCCATGGTCCCTATTTATGATGAATACGAATCTGACTTGGGGAAGAGACAAGAAGAGGCACCAGAAGAACCAGAGGAGCAGTCGAATATGCAGTTTACAGACTGCGCAGAGCCAGTCAGCGAGCAGCCACCGCCTGAGATCAATCAACCTACGTCACTTGTCCACCCACCTGTGCTTACCATAGATATTCAACCACACATCCACAACTGTGTAGCAAAGGAGGTTGCATGTCGCACATTTTCTGTAGTTTGCCACTAGTCCTATGAGCCTGTGAAGGAATACATGGAGTCGCATTTCCTTCATAAATTGTAGCCACCCTATTTCATCTCAACTCAATCCTGTAAGGAGGAGTTGAAGAGTGTAATCGTTCTGCTGTCACGGTTACACCATCTGCTGATGATCATTGACAGAAGGAAGGAGCTTCTATCCAGGAAGCTACTTGAATGACTATGGTGGAAATCTGCTTTCACCTAGCCCCATCTAAAGTGTTTTGTTAGTTTAGGATTGTATATAAATAAGCTCCTTTGAGCATGTATCTTTAGTTTGTTACTTTTATTTTTCGGCCTGTATTTTCAACAGCGAGATGTTTTGAGCATGACTCCATAGCCCAACAGCAAGGCACTGAAGCTGCGGAATGAGTTCTTAGAGCATCACAGGGACGACTGTATCCCCCATGGAGCCTAATGTTAGTAACAATTGTGGTATCGGGGCACAAAGGTACACAGGTCTGCGGGATTGCGATAAGTGCCCAAGCGTAGCACATAAAGAGATCCATTTCGGGCCCAGGTCAAGCGAGCGAGTGCCCCGATTTCAACGTCCGGGATGTATCCAAAGAATCAAATCAGCGGTGAGCAGGAAATCGCGATCAACAAAGCTGTGCCAAGGCTAACGCATTAGATAGCGCCCATAGCATGTTCAAGGATGGATGACAACCGTTCATCTCGAAGGACGCATGGCAACCATCAGCGCACCGGGGAAAGGCCGCGATGGGAGTTAGCGTGGAGGACAGGTGTCAAACGCCTGGGAAGAGTCGGGAATCGGGATATCGGATACCCCGGGACCAAAGGTTTCGTGCATTGGAAAATTGCGATACGCGATTTCCCGATAAGGCCTAGGAGCGTGGGGCCGCACCGACTGTCAGAAGGACAGGTGGCAGTTTTAGCGACAGGCGAAAGGACCGTTGATAGGTCAAGCACTGGGACCCATCGGAGGATCGGGAATCGGAGAATCGCGAGTCAAAAGGGTGTGTGCACATTGACGTCGTAAAACCCGAAACCCCGATGGACAGCTAGATGGTTGTGGTCATATGGTAAGTGGTGGCATAGACCATGGTATAGCCGGGAAGGGCCAGCGCGTGGAGAAAAGGGCGCATCGCAAATCGGGGATTGGAGAGGCGAGGAGTTCTCGACAGCGAGAACCGCGAAACCCTGAACCCCGAATTCCCGATAGCGCCCAGATCCGGGCCCATGGTTTTGGCGCCTGGTCATCAAGAAGGAGGCCTGGGGAAGGGGTGCTTATATTTGTCATTCAGCTACTCGGGCCCCGAAGCGTTGAGCTAAATCTCCGAAGGGGGGCACTTTGCTCTTCAGACTCCAGTTTGACGTGGTCTGGATCCCGATACCTGCCAGGAATGAATGAAGAAACAAGAGGGTGGTTGAGGCCTCACCTCAATCATTAATTGCAGGGTATGGAGGGTCTGGTAAGCGGTCCTCTTGAGAGGGTCCTGTGTACCCAGTCTTTCAGAAAAGCCATGCCGAGTCCTCAACTAGCCAGAGGAGGTTTGCGCACGTTAAGTCGGCATTTACTGATTCAGCTACTCCCCCTGCGGGAGCCATGCGCAGTTAAGGTGGTGTCTGACAAAGAATATCAGTATGAGTCTGACTGAAGGGACACCAAGCCTTGGGAGACTGGGCACGCCTCTGTTAGGCATTTTTCTCTGAGTATATAGACTCAGTCTTTGTATTTTGTAAGGGGGATGGTTGAGCAGAGCTCCCGGTTGTAAAACTTTAATGAAGCACTGTTTTCTGGTTATTTCTAGACTTCTGAGACTTCTTGCCTTATGAATGCCAGTTTCTTTACATCTTTGTTAGACTGTGTTAGAGCAGCTCGAAATTGGAGGATCCAGTCGAGTTGTAGTTGTTATAGGATGATGTTGTAATGGATCACTGTAATAGTTACAGAGTCTCTAATCGGTTCCTGTGATTTACTTAACGCCGAATGACTTGGAATTGAAGGATCCAGTCAAGTCTTCTATTCAGTTTCTCGAAGCCCTGAACCAGGAGGATCCTGCGTTCAGAGTTTTTCCCCTACAAACCGTTGTAAGCCTATTGCCCAGAGTTGTTTGTTCACCTTTCTTACTAAGTCTTCCACCTGCTCATCTTTTAACCAACCCACTGGCTGAAGTTAGGATTCCAGACCTCCTTTGTTCTTTACATACCAGATCCAGTCCTCGAGTTAGAGTGATATCTCCTCGAGTCTCTACCCATTTGATCGCCCATTTATCAAACCGTGACATAAAAACTGATGGGCGTCGGGCTCTACTCCTGCAAGCAATCCATGAGTGACTTCCGACGCTAACACCCCACACCGCCTAAGCTTCCTGAGTGTTATGGAATACTCAAGCGGAATGAAAAGTATAACCTTGTAACAAATGTTATCAAAGCCAAGTTTGAATGTGGAAATTGCGGAAGTGTCTTTTCACCACCAACACCCCTTTCATAAGAGGAACCGATGAAGCCATGTTGACGAGGACGCCAACAATTCAAGTGGGGGAGAATGTAAGAACCTGACTTGAAGTGTCTTTGGCAATGGCATGATGGAGGGCATGTTGAGCTTACTTGACAAGTTCCACAACGGGTCCATATGCCTTGGTAGCCTTGGTGACCGACTCATGTTGATTCGTGAGATGGTTAGGATGGTGTACTAGCATGTAGGCTAAGAGGACCAAGGATGTATTGTTGAGTACGAAAAATGACCAACAAGGTGCTGCATAGCGTGCTTTAATGGAGGATGTTGTGACTTGGCAATGTGATAGATTGTGTGTTATCTATAGAAATACAACAATGTTGATAGGTGCATTGAAGATATGTGAATGCCTGACGGAGGAGAGACATGATCTTTGTTGACTATCACATGTCGACTTAGATGTATGACATCATGGTCTCGCGTTGGGTGATTGGTTGTTTAAGTATGCTTGGCTAAGGGGAGATGACAATTGATTACCTATGGTTGGATGGTGATGATGTAGTATCACCTACAATGAAATGAGCACTCTATCATTGTGCACGGTTAAAGGTGTTTGACTTGGATTCAATTAAGACATATTGGTGAAACGTATTCCGAGTAATACAAATAATTGATGATCATGCCCAACTAACAAGATCACTTTGATAATACATGATGAATAAACTTCTTAAATAATATGAAACACTCAAACAAAATAAAAATATATAAATTATAACAATAACCAAATATTTATAATAATAAAAATATATATATATAAAATAAATGATACTTAAAAATATTAGACAAAATACCATTACAAGTAATAATCCCATTGGTTCATATGATGATGTTGGCATACTAGATTCCCACCCAATGATACGGAATGGATTTGGACAAAATACATTCCCATTAGTGTAAGGCTTTTCCATGTGGACAAATCCTCATATTGAATCTGTCCCCCGCTTTTGTCGGTGTTTCTCATGCTTTAGAAGTCAAAGACTGCAAACATAAGTAAATCTCGTAATCATATAACCTTGTGAATAAATAACAACAAAAGACAAGTACCTAGATATATAATATGGTAGCAATTGTTCATGGTGAAAATGCATGCATATCATGTGTTTTGATTTGTAAAGTCGAAAGGAATCTCTCAGCATTCCGATAAGCTACTTGATGCAGGTTTACAAGCTTTAAATTCAGAAGACGTTTAAAAGTCGAGTTTTATCTAAAATTTGGTTAGAAATTTAGAAAATTGTAGATTTTACTGATCAAGATAACATATTTTGGGTGTATTGGGATTTGTGAAGGTGCTGAATTTATTTATACATTCAAAAACACTATTTAAACAATATAAAATTGTAATTTAGCCAACAATTATGTTATCAAATTTCAATGATAATTACAGAAAAATAAAAAATTTAGAATATTTAGACTACTCTAATACAAAATGTGGGTCACCTTGGTATTTCAACCATATAAGAGAAAGTTGATTTTTCTAACCTCCCAACATCAGCAAAACATTAAAAGCATGGCCAAATTATGTGCTTGACTTTTGAATTTTGCAATTGGGATTATCAGGCTGGTAATTTTTTTAACAATTATTTTCCTGTAAGGTTTTGTTCTATGTAAGGTTTGTATTAAATATGTAAAATATTTATGTAAACACTAGGCATGTTTATCCCGTAAGTGTCATTTCTACTGTGAATGGTCAACGCTGTGGAAAGAAGATTCTAATGGCAAGCTCCAAGCTCCACCTTATCGGTAGACCATGTTTAATTGGACAATACCACTACATTGCTTCACTTCCAGGCTGTTTATCAGCAGAATAGCACTAAATTACTTCAAGGCTGTGGACCAAAACAGTTTCTACTTTGTGGTCAAATGTAAAAGGTATATTGTCACGTTCCAATAACGCCTTTATTAGCTCAGAGGGTATTTCTGAGTATAACTTTGAACTTGGGGCCAGTTGAAGTAAACCTCTACTAAGTTATGGCAGGACCACAACCCAATTAGAGAATGGTCCAATTTCCAATATGTTTCACAACTGGCGAAAGTATTCAGAAAGGAATATGTGGTGTGCCTTGACTCAGACCTTCTGCCATTGGCAACATGGATCCTGTACGTCGATATTTCTCCAAAACAACAAACACAGCCTGCAAAACATGAGTTGGCATGAAAGAACTCTAACTTTTGTTCCAGAGATGTAAATGCAAATGTCATCGTTAAAGCTAGGTAGGTAGGAATATAGGACAGTTTCTATATAAAAAAATTATAATTGAGCACATATTTTCCTGCCCAAGTTTGGTCAAGTGAAATTTTCAATTACAGTGAGGAAGGCTTACCTGTACAAAGTACTGGGCTGCACATTTTTCTCTACTATGATCAGAGCCTTGCTGTCTCTGTCTCTATCTAAATCAATATCTGCCATACTATTGGTGGGGATCAGTACTTGGTTAAGAAAACGACTTCAGATGTCGGTGCAGAAGAGACTATATCAGGAGGCGAGCAGACAGTAAATTATTCACTTTTCAGATAGTTTATTAGAATTTCTCATTACATCCAATACTAACATGTTTTGCCCAGGACATACAGTATAATATGCAGTTTCCCATGTCAAATTTGGATCTAATTAATTGCTAGACCTAATAATTTGCATCATTCGAGCACCAATGTTATTTCATAGGGTGCGAGAACCACATTGAAGGAAGGAATGATAGAAACAAATAAACAAAATGAACTAATTCACAATTATATAGATTGCATATTTGAATTTACACATCAAGGTTTCCTCCCTTGTCCTTACAGTTACAGGCCAGACTAACATGTGTTGCGGGATACTGTACAAGCACTGTACGTACGGAAGGAACAGGTGGCTTCCACATGACACGTTACACAGGAAAATTATTTATAACAGCTTTTCACAGGGCACAGGTTGGATCCATACAGTGAAATGTTTGACAAAACTCACAAAAAATTGAAATAGCTCCTGGAGCAAACCTCTGTTGAAAGATGTATTTGATGCTTCGAAAAGATTCAGACTGCTAAATCAATAACATTTTGTCTGGAGCCCTTCTACTGTATGATACAGACAATAAGCCGTCAGTGCCGTGACCTACAACAGGTTGCAAGCACCCTGACACACTGTAAGATAAGCCAGTTGTACAAAAGGATGGACATTTGCCTTCCAAAAATGCATGATGAGATGAGACACCGTTTTCTCTTACACATTTTGAATCTCAATTAACATCATGGTTTAGATTTAATTTCAGGTTCTTTGATTACCCGAATCTATGACTAGATCAAGTCTTTAACTCAATTGTAGATGATCCATTAGGATTATCTGAGGGACTAAACCACAAGTCAACAGTTTACTTGACTTTGATTTTGTGGCAGTTGACTTTGTGTTTGATGTTGACTAAGTCAACAGTTTACTTGACTTTGACTTTGTGGCAGTTGATTTTGTGTTTGATGTTGACTTGACTGTGTTGTAGTTGACTTTGTGTTTGAACTATTTGATAACCAAATCTACAATCAGATTAAACTCAAGCTGATTTGGCTGATTAAACCAAAGTAATTAGATTAAGTTTTTAACTCAATTGTAGATGATATAATCGGATTATCTGATGAACCAAATCTGAGGAACTAACCACACATCAACAATTGACTTGACTCTGTAGTTAAATTCTTAGATAAAGCAAATCCACAATCAAATGAAGCTCAGGCTCATTAAACCAAAGTTATAAAATAAACATTCCAACTGGGATTTAAGTAAGTTGCCCAATGAAAAACTGACCTTATCTCCAGTGTTGTTGGACAAGGTCTGGGAGAACTAGGCATATTTTTCACTTGCAAAATTGCATGACCAATTACTCTAATCTTCGAGTCTTTAAGATCTTTATATTTATATTTAAAAATCAATGAAGTAGCAATCAATTTAATCTTTAATTTTTTTTATTTAAATTAACTCATTAAAACCTATTTTTTATCTCAAAAAATACAAAATATTTTTAAAAAATATTATAATTTAAAAAAAATTATTACATATATTTTGATTTTCAATCATTATTATTAAATTTATGTTTTAAAAATAATTATATATTAATTATTATTGTTAAAATATAATAGATAAAAATATATTTTATATTTTTAATGTAAAGTTTAAATATGAAAACTTTTTTCTAAATAAATTTATGATCACATTTTTAATGAAAAAATGTATATATAAAGGATTCATTTTTATGTTTTTCAAATTTTAAAAGGAAAATTAATGTTTAGAAGAGATTTTAGTCCTCCTATCCAAAATTCCATTTTTGTTTAGGATTTTATGATGTGCTTGTCCTTCAATTTAACATGTTTTAATAGAGATGATGCCTACTTAGAATTCTACTTTTTATTTTTATTTTTGACTATGATGTAGAATTTGATCCCAATTTATTTTTCATAAATACTAATGTATCAAATTTTGTCATTTTATGTTACAAAATTTTACATCTATTTTTTTAATTAATAAATAATTTTTATTTCTCATAAAAAGTTACTAATTCTATTTCACATTTAAACATAGTATATGTCACATTTCACTGTTTAATTTTTATTTCTCATAAAAAGTTACTAATTCTATTTCACATTTAAACATAGTATATGTCACATTTCACTGTTTACTGGTCTTTGTTTGTTAAACATGTGTTCCATATGAAATGAGTAAGAATTCAATAACAAAAACATCATTATGTCTTTTGATTATATAACAATATTATTAATTAAGACATTTTTTCGTATTTTTGTTGTAATGACTAGGGATGATGACTTCTTAAAGTTGGCTTCCTTTCACTGATATAGGGAATATGGCTTTCCAATTTATTTATTGTAAATGTTAAATGTACCATATTTTTGTCATTATGTGTTACAAAATTTGCATTTAATATTTTTAATTAATAAATATTTTTCATAATGAATTGCGAATTCAATATCACATTAACATATTATATGTCACATATGACTACATTTTCTTGTCTTTGCATCTATCTTGAACAAGCATTTGAAACTTTTTTCATAGCTAAGTCATTATTAAAGATGCTGCTTTCTATTTCTGGATTGTGTTTAAACAAACATATTTGTTGGCTTTCAAAATAATGCAAACAATATTAATTAAAACACTGCATTGAAAAAGTTAGTCACCATACCATACCATATTAGCAAAGTAACAAATGTTGTATAGGCTGGGATATACACCATTGGATCTAAATAATATCATCATGTTTATTGATTATATAACTATATTGCTAATTGTGACATTCTTTTTTATTTTTGTTTAGTAATATAATAGCTTGGTCTTTGTTGAGCCCGTTGAACACACAGTTTCTATCCCAATTTCATAGAGCAAATCGTACAATAATCCAATAGATTCTGTTAAGTAAACACCAGCAGATCGAGAGGCACAGATGGAAGTAGTGAAAGACGCAGTAATCTTGGGCCTAGCAGCAGATGTGAAGTCACTAGCATCATAAGCAAGGGCAGGTGAAGCATCAGTAGATTCAGCAGTTACTCACCCAATTACCCTGCTACTATGAATGCATAGTTAATAATTCATGCTTTGAATGTATAGTTAATAATTGGATGATTACATTGTTGGAGTTGGAGACACGACAATTGGATGTATCTCCACCATTTAATCATGCACTCTCTATCCAATTTTAAAATAAGAATGCCAAGCGTGAAAAAACACTCACACACCCTCCATCCAATTCTATAATAAAAATGCCTAGGTGTAAAAAACCATAAAAATATTCTAATTTCTATGTCTTTCTACTTATTCGTTAAAGAAAGTTTTCTGATCAGAAATTATGCAAGAAACAACATATACCAACAACACAGAAAAACAACATAGAAGAAGAAAATTGAAACACATTGTGAACACTAGCAACAAATTCCACATAAAGACCCTAGATATTCATCATTAGCTTCATCATTAGTTTATGATCTTGGACGAGCTGGTGAGATCATAATTAAAACAACATCCAGAGGCTTCTAATTCGACATCTTTTGCTCGAAGGTTGCACAGAGCCACTTTTGCTTCAGTACCATCAACAACATCCAGAAAAGCCTCTAATTCAACACCTTTTGCTCGAAGGTTGCACAGTCACTTTTGCTTCAGTATCCCATACTGAAACATGAAACATGTTGAATATACATGCAGGTCCATAAGAATGTCTCGTTCTCCTTCAGCTGTCAGAGTTCAAAGTGGCCCTATTTCCATCCCAAACAATTGAACAATTCCTTTCCCTTGAAATTTAAATTTTTTCCATGTTTTTAGTCCATGTAGGTATTTTCTTCTAACCTAAAACAAGTCAACTTTCAAACTTGTACAATCGATTCGTACCCCGGGTTCTTATTACATGTGCAATCCAGCCTAAGTGATTGACACAGTATATTCCCTCACATTCAATGGCGTGTTGGATTTCGACAAATACATTTCCTCTCGTGTAAGCTTTTTCCATGTTGACAAATGCTGAGCGTGAATCTGTCCCCGCTTTTCTTGGAATTTCTCGTGGTTTACTGGTCATGGACCGAAAGCATAGGTAAATGTCGTCATCATATAACGTTGTGAGTAATGACAATAAAAACAAGTTCCTAGATATATAATATGATAGCGATGGCTCTTAAAGTACATTTGATTATGGTGAAAATGCATGAATATTATTTCTCGTAACCATTAAAGTTGAAGGAATCTCTCATTAAAAGTCGCAACTAATAATGGTCGCTGACATTCCGATAAGCTACTTAGTATGATTCACAAGTTTTAAATACAAAACGTGAGCCGCCTTCGGATTTCATATATGTATTCAAGGGGAAGTTGACTTTTCCGAGCTCGTATCGTTATCAAAATAATTAAAACAGGGCCAAACTTTGTGTTTAGCTTTTAAATTTTGCAATTGGCTAATGGATTCTTGGGATTATCAAGTTGATAATTTTTTAAAATTATTTTTCTGTAATATTCTATTGTGTGTGTTTGTATTAAATATTTAAAACACCTATGTAGACCCTAGGCATTATTTATCCCTTACAATTTCATTTCCAAGGTGTATGGTCAACGATGTGGAAAGAAGATTGTAATGACAAACTCCACCTTATCGGCAGACCATGTGTCATTGGACAATAGCACTACTAGACTAATTCAAATCATTTTCCATTTTTTGGTTAGATATAAAAAAATATAGTCACGTTCCAACGAGGGCTTTATTAGGTGAGAGGGTATTCCCGAGTAGATCTTTGGATACGCCAGGAATTGAACTTGGGTTAATTGAGGTAATCCTGAACTAGGGCTAGTTAAGGTAACCCTGAACTTTGGGTTGGTTGAGGTAAACCTTTACTAAGTTATGGCTGGACCACAACCCAAATACCAGTACTGTCCTAACAAGTATTGCTCTATATTGTCAACTAGGTTCTAGTGTTGAGAGTATATTTCACAACTGGCGAAAGTGCTCCGGAAGGAATACATGAGTTGGCTTGAAAGAACTAATAACTTTTTGTTCCAGAGATCTAAATGCAAATGTCATCCTTGAAGCTGGATGGGTCGGCAGAGAGCTCAGATTTCTATAAAATTTATAATTCAGCATGTATTTTCCTGCCTCAAGTTTGGTCAAGTGAAATTTTCAATTAATGTGAGGAAGACCTACCTGTACAAAGTAGTGGGCTGCACCTGTGGATTGCTGTGTCTGTCTCTATCTATATTAGTATCTGCCATATTATTAGAGGGAATCAGTACTTGCTTCTTCATTTCTGTAAATAAGGAAAGACAAAAACCCCATATGTCGGTGCAGAAGAGACTATATTGTACCATATATCAGGAGGCGAGCAGACTGTAAATTATTCACATTCCTGATAGATTATCAAATTTTGTCATTTTAATCCAATACCAACATGATTTGCCAAGCATATAAAGTATAATATGCAGCTTCCCATGTCAAAAATGGATCTAGCTAATTGCTAGACCAAATAATTTGCACCATTCAAGCATTAATATTATTTCATAGGGTGCATGATTCACATTTAAGGAAGGAATGATAGAAAAAAAGGCAAAATAATTGAACTAATTTACAATTTTATAGATTACAGAGATGTATTTACAGAGTTGTATTTACAGAGCAAGGTTTCCTCCATTGTGTACTTATAGGCAAGACTGTGACATGTGTTGTGGGATACTGTACAACCATTGTATGTCCGGAAGGAACAAGCGGCTTCCACATGACACGTTACAAAGGAAAAATAATTATAACAGCATTTTACAGGGCACAGGTTGGATCCATACAGTGAAACGTTTTGACAAAACTTACAACAATTTGAAATAGCTAATGCATCCTGGAGCAAAACTCTGTTGTAAGATGCTTCGAAAAGATGCAGACCGCTAAATCAATAAACTGTCTGGAGCCCTTCTTCTACTGTATGATACAGAAGATAAGTCATCAGTGTCTGACCTGCAACAGGTTGCAAGCACCCCGACACTGTAAAGATAAACCACTTGTACAAAAAGGATGGACACTTGCCTTTCCAAAAAGCGTCATGAGATGAAACACTGTTTCTCTTATACATTTTGAATCCCAATCAACATCATCGCTTAGATTCAGGACTTGATTAGACCAAAGTTATAAGATAAACGCTCTAGCTGGGATTTAAGTAGGCTGCCAAATGAGAACTTGGCCTTATCTCCGGTATCTGTTGGACAAGGTTTGGGAGAACTAGGTATACTTTTCACTTGCAGAATTGTATGGCCAATTTCTCTTCTCATAGCTTCAACAATCTTCATGTCTACAGGATTTCCCGATGTATCTGTGACATAGAACACATTTACAGCTTTATCCGCTCGTGTTGTAACATCTGCCCTTGTAACAGACAGACCATTCTCGCGGAAAATTCGTGTAATATCAGAAAGCAGGCCAACTCGGTCACTGGTACAGAGCTCAAGACGAACCCCCTGTTGAAGAAGGTTGCTTAGTTTATGTTTTTCAATGACTGTAATCATCAGAAACATAAGAAACAGAACACAAACAAAATTATTAAAGCTTACCTCTGATACTCTTCTTTCTATTGCAGCCTCTAAACACTTGATTACTCGTTGTTTCTCACCTTCTGTGTCCAGAGTACAACCATCCATGTGACGAATATAATATTCCTGTAAAGTCATAAGGAAAAGGAACATGAGTGAGAGCAGATCCAATGGTGTTGGGTACATCTACATTCGGTATTAAGTGCCTATGAAAGGTAACTCTAAAAGAAAGTGAAAAAAGCAATGGGATTGTGGTTCAATCATGAAGTTGTCCCCTGGAGTCATGAATATGCAGTTAAAGCCAAGCCCTGGGGGTCTTCTTGACAGAAGAATATCACCTGTGGTGGAAGCTTACCCGAAGGAAAACTTTAAAGAAAGCACTTTACCAAAAAAGAAAATCGAAATAGTGACCATTGGACTGTGGGACTTACCCATCACTAACCACGGCAACAATTCCTTTTGCAGATTTCATACAATTACAGGGCAGAGGAAAATGTACATAGAGAATGGGCGTAAATTACCAAGCATACCTGTAATGCATAGGTTCCACTGGAAGTAATGGTGGCATGAAAGACCACATATTGCATGTCTGTCAGTGTGCAGACAGTATCAAAAAGAAGCTTTGGCCTATCTTTACAGTGCACAGTAACTACAGAGTAACCCTTTTCATTGCAGTTCTCAATTTTGATAATAGGCCTTCCATTTTCTCCCAATGACCTGGTATCAGGACCCTCATAGTCCCTATCCGCAAACATCATCTGATGCAACCGACGCTCAGTATGTGTTAAACCCATCGAGAAATCTGTCTTCACACCTCTTCTATCATCGTTCCCCTTGAGAACATTGGAAAGCTGCTCCTTGATGGCAGCCAACTGTTCTGGCTCTTCTATGGGCCTCGAGGTCGATTCGTCGGTTACATATACCACACATGCGACTCGCATGTTATGAGTCCATACTTCTGCTGCCACCACATTGCATTTGAGGTTGGTAAGCACCGCTGAAATTTCTGACAGCAACCCGGGACGATCTGTGCCAGTCAATTCGATGGCTGTGTGCTCTCCGATAGACTGAACTCCTACAGTGCGCCCCAAGCAGGTCTTAACTTCGGTGGTGGAACCGCCCTGTTTCGCTCCCAGAGCCTGAAATTCAAAAACAAAAAAATAATCCCTTCGTAAATGACCGGAATACCTTCAATCATTTGACTATCCCGTATTTAGACATGCATATTACTTCAATTTACCTGCTGTATGTAATCAATGATTCTCTGGTCAGTCAATTTGTTACCCAGTTGATCCGTCACATGGAACACTGCAGTACAAACCATTGAGTTGAAAATTGTCAAAATCAATGAGATCTGCAATTGCAGCCATCAATCTGTTCCCCAATCGGCATACGGAACCAAAGATTGAATGGGCAAGGCAAGTTCATGAGATTAAAAGTTGAGAGGGGCAAATACTTGGTGTCCTCGAGAACTGAGATTTAAAACTTACCATCCATAAACCATCGGCCATCTGAAGAAATATACGCCTTTGAGATGATTAGATCAAGATCCGTCAAAACTTGGACTACTTCTAGTAAGATACCGTGCCTGTTAGCACTCTCAACCTGCACCAAATTCGACAAAAATTATGACCAAATCCACCTATAACCTACAAAAAAAGATTAACGGGATTTGGGGAAATCATCATAATAGAACGATTCATGAGTCGGTAGAGCTTAAGGCCTTCAAATCCCATGTAAAGCGACCACCCAAATTATGGAGAAAAGAAAACCCGATGAAAAGCCATAAAATTCCCAAAGGCTATATTGCCACTGAAATGCAACAAATTATTTTACCTTCACTAGGGAGCAGTCTTCGCAGGTATCATTGTCTATACAGACCCTGCAAAACCCAATTTAAAAAACTTCAGAAACGAGAATACCCAGAATTGTATACAACTTAAATTTGAACTGCTCGCTCTTGATAAAAGCATGCTCCTCACATGGGAGGATGGATTCTCTGGTTCAGACTCTCAAAATCCGGATCAAAATAGGGCCAACAAACACTCTCCATGACTGCAAATTCACAACTTCCGTAATTATTCACCCAATAAATCACTCAAACGCGATATATTAAACAAATAGGGAGCTAAATCTTCAATAAACTATACACTGCAATAAATTTTTAACCGTTTTATGCTTACTTCGCCAGTTGCTAATCGCTACTCGCTTGTAAAAGTTGATGGCCCAAGCCTCTGTGGGTTTCAAGAAGTGCTAGCGAGGCAGCATGCTCGAGGCTGTCAACAAGAATATGAAGTATACTTAATGCATTTCTGGTGTAAAAGCCAGCCGTCAAATAACAGAATTAAGAAATAAAATAATTCCAGAAGATCGCAGGATAAGAGTGTTCGGTTAACCGACGGCAAGTTAAACCGTGCAAGTAGCTTTCCAAATCTTATATATTGCCATACTTCAAAAGATATAGTTTGTGCTTTAAATATCTAATAGATGTGTTTTTCTATGGTCAGAAATACTTAGCCACGGCCCTCCGGACGGAAAAATTAAATAAAAACATAAATTAAATACAAACATAATCCTATAACAAATCCCTTTACCCGAGACTAAATACAAATGATTTAAAGCTGGCACAACAGACATAAGAACAGGTTTTTTTCAGTAGTACCATGTTAAAGGCACAAGGCTTGGGAGTTCTTTACGTTTAAGACTATAGAATCCAAGCTGTCGTCTCCAGGTACACGTAGACTTTCTTGCACATCCCCTTCGTTCTCAGTGAACTAGGGTACACCCGCTGAAACAAGAAAATCCAACGAAACCAAATTGTTTCTTAGTTTTAAACAAGTCATTGTCAGTTTTCGCTAAAGTTTAATACAAAAAACAATTTTTAAAGCTGTATCGTCTCTGGACGTTTTGTTTTCAATTTAAGTCTTCCGGGTACTGACGAAGACAATAAAAGAAAGCCAATCACCCGGCTTAAATTTCAAAGAATATCATACCAAAAACCCACAAGGTGAAAATGATAACAGAAGTAAAGAAGTAAATTTGTTGATCCCGTTTTGGTTACATGGCGATGATTCAGACATAGTTAAACGACAAGGCCGTGCAAAGCTAAGAAAGGGAATGCCGGCATCTAGACTTTGAGGATACGCTTTCAGGAGGACTGTTATCACACAGCTAATATAAGATATTTTAAAAGGCGAAATATATATAAATATTATATACTAATCGCGATTGACGGCTCTAAATGTAGAGATATTCTAGTTTTATGATGCCTTCTCCTCGGACAAACCAACAACATGCAGGAATGAATGAATAGATATGTGGACAAGATCTCCGGGGTTAAATCCGACAAAAGCTCTTCTCCATCGTCAAGGATTTTTAATCTATTAAATCCGATGCGCAGTAGAGCAACAGTAATCTTCCAAAACGCCTAAACTTTTGCTTCTTATTAAAGAAACTAGAATATAACCGTAACCGCACTTAAGTTGCGCGAGATTTCCTCTTCCTCCTCCGAGTATGATGCGGAAGAATTCAATCCACACAGCTCCTAGGGCCCAATTTTCATTAAAGAAAATTATCTCTAAATAGAACATAATCAAAAGACTAAAAAAAAACAATGTACAAGCTTAAATTTGATAAAATTTCCACCATATCTGCCCTTTAGTAATCAATCCATCATACAGAGTATTCGCTAAAAACAATTATTTCTCCGCTAAAACGAGAGATTAATATTGAAATCCTCCGTAATAAACAATTACCGGGCATAAATTTAAAGATTTTCGATTACAGTGCGGCTGGCGCCAAAGAATCAAGATTTCCAGGTTGTTACCTCCCAGTAAATGCAAGCTCTAAATAAACCGAAACTTTTTCCAGCAATCTTTGGCACCTAATCAAGACAACAGACAACCGGAGCTTAGAATTCAGCAATTCCTCCAGATTTCCCTCTAAATGCCACAGAACTGAATATACTAAACCCTTTTTTCCCGTGATAAATCCATCAAGAAACACCGAAAATAAAAATCGCCAGCCCTAAATTTACAAATTCCTTCCACCACCAAGCTTAATGCTAAAGACTTCAAAGCTGTCACCTCCGCCGCCATAACAGTTGAAAGACGAGCAGAAAGCAAAGGGAAAAAGCTCATTTTCCGGGGATCTGCATAGAGATACCTTGTTAACAGAGAACGAAATTCCTTCACAGGGATGATTTCGCCATTCTTTCCGGCACCATTCCTGCAACAGATCGGCCGCCTTAAACCGGAAAACAAAACAAAAAGGTATAAAAGAGAAAAGTCTCAAAAAAGCCATTAAATAAAACAAAAAAACGCACGGTATAACTTAAAACCCTCGTTTTCTGGCCGTCCGTTCGCCATAACCAAATTCTCGGCACAAACTAATCTAATCACATACAAATGATTCCAGGATCCAGCAAGAATACGAAAAATGCGAGAGCCAAATCTTTAACTTTCCGTTAACCAACTAATAATTATCAATAATCACTGAGTTTCTCGCTACATGGATTACAACAAGCGCTCTCAAAACTTTATACGAATCAAAAGAATCTGGACGGCGGCCACAAAATAGTGAATTTTATTTTTCCAAAATTATTTATTTTCTGTTGGTTCGTTTTCTTTTGTCTAGGTTTGAAAGTGTGAGGTGGAAATGGACAACGTGTAACCGTACAACGACAGTGACGTGTCCTTGAACATACACGTGGCCAATATGGGATGGGATATGTCCAATCTCTTGTCCCAATGTGTACTCCTTGCAAAATATCACATGTATAGTATATTAGATTTAATTTAATATTACATGTATAGTATTTTATATCTAATTTAGTTCAATTTGAATGTCAATGTCCACAAGTTGGAATCATAGTGGCAAGGGAAGTTGTGAACGTGCTCTCTCTATCCAATGAGACTTGAGAGAAAGTGCTAGGGATTTCAAGAAGTGGAGGAGGTGAAGTTGGCAGAGAGAGAGTCAATGTGGCAGAGAAAGGGATGACATGTAGTGCTAATCACAGTGTGAAAGATCAAAGCATGGTGTCACTGTGAGACTTTATTGATCTTGCAGATCTGAAATTGATGCACCCATTGAATAAATTTTACATGTGATCCAACCAGGAATGAGATGGCAATGCTACATGGAGGTGGGCAGGGATGCATTAGATGTGACATGTGTGCCCATGGTCCAATTTAAGTCTCTTCCACTGAAAAGAGAAGAGAACTATACATGATGTTATGTTACTTGCCACTCGACTAGATGATCCCTCCAATGTTGCCACTGGACATGATAATGGGATTATTTTTTTCCATATCGTCACATCCCCATGGTCCATGTGGAGTATTAGAGTGCCCTCCACCACAAAATGGGGCCCTGAATCAACTTTTTGTGTGGATTACCCCAAAGATATAGGGGGATGGTGACCTTGTGAGTGATGATTCTCTCATCCACCTTATGATTACGTGAAAGGAGTCATGTGATGATGCAGAAAGCATATAAATCTAATCTTTTACATTTTTTTATTTTTATAAAGGTAGGTTCTTACATTTTTAAAGGTGGGTTCTTTTTGTACTTATTATTCCATAATCCTTGGGTTAATATTTAAGAATTAAAGTCACTTATAAAGTAGGTTCACATAAGCATGTGGACTTCATCTCGGAATAATTCATGATTCCATAGTGATGCATAAATTTAAGTGTAAAATAAATAAATAAAAATAAGGCAAATTAAAAGTGTAACTCTAAGTGTTAAAAAAACAAGCATGCATGGTTTCATGAGCTCCAATTTAGCTTATAATTTTAACTACACCTGCATGGATAAACAAAGAAGTATAAATGTAGAAGGTAAAATGATTAATACATATGTATAGATAAAAATTTACAATGATGATCCCCAAAAGTTTTTGGGATTGTTTCTTTTACATTGTTATTTTTATTTTTTATTTTATTTAATGTCTTTGTTAGGTTAGGTGTTGTAATCAATATCTAACAAGTTTATATTGGGTATTATTCATGAAATGGGAGGAAGTACTTAGAGGTTTCCCCACGAGTTTTCTTGGAAAAAAATGAGAGTGTCAAAGTCAAACAAGAGAGTGGGTAGAGCAAATTGAAAGTTTTGAAAAATTGTTCAACGTAAAATATGAACACGTTAATTAAAATTAATGGACAATTATTACCTCAAATTGTGTAATGGTTCTGAATGAAATGGTTTGAATTTGGAGGGGGGTAGGAACCTATGCATACCTTCATAGGCTAAGTAGTCAAATCCCTGTGCAAAGGGGGTTTCTTGTCCCACAAACAAGGGGGTCCCATATATTAATTTAGTGTCTAGCTAGAATGTGGCCTTAAAATTAGATTATTATTATTATTGTTATTGTTATTGTTATTGTTGTTGTTGTTGTTGTTGTTGTTGTTATAATTATTATTATGTGTGACTATTAACTATCAATGTCATGTATATCACCACTTAACTTGCAAGTCATTGTGGGGAGGCCATGCATAAATGTTTGGATGTGATTATGTGTACGGTGTTTGAAGAACGAAAGAGAGCCTATGAACATGCACTTTCCCTTAATGAGCTAGTTGTAGCCCTCAACGAATGGTTGATGATAAGGTGCCTAGCCTTGATGGGTTCCGCTTGTGAATTTCGTAAGGTCACATGGGATTTTTTCATATCGAGCCTTCTCCAAGTTTAGGAAGAGGCTCTCATAAACCAGTTTTTCGGAGTAAAAATCAACCAAGGCATCATCAAGTTCATACCTAAGGCAAGAGGTTCAGTGCTAACATCCTATAAGATTTTGGCCAAGGTGCTTGCCTTGTGTATTAAGCATGATCTTCCTAATATCATTTGCCCCAAGAAGATAGGGTTTATTCATGGACATTATATTCTTGACAATATCATTTTAGTATGGGAAGGCATGGAGTGGGCCCACTAGCCTACTGGTTGTGATGCTTTGTTTATCAAAATCGACTTCAAGAAATATTATGACCAAGCAAACTAGCATTTTCATTCTGACAATGCTCAATGCCCTTGGCTTTGTTCCCACCTTCATTGGTAATGTCAAAAGCCTCTTTGTGGATGCCTCATCCCGTCTCACCATGAATAAAAGAAAATCTGATGAGTTTGGGCTATTTCAATCAATTAAGCAAGGTTTCCCTTTGGACTTGACCTTATATGTCATATTCATTCAAGCCCTAGACTATTTGCATTGTGTAAAAATTAACACGGATCTAATTGGAGGAATACCCTGTAATGATCCCAAGCCATTATGCAAGGATCATCACTTGTTTTGGTGTCTTTTAAACTTTTTTCTGGTTGTGGTATTTCGTCAAACAGTCTGTTGATCTATTTGTTTAGATGTGTTTATATGTGTGTATGCAGCAAATAACAGAAATAGATAACCATGGAACATACCTCAACCATATGCAATAAGATAGACAATCCAAAACATCTCAAATCTTCTTTATTCATAAAATAGAGAAACCTGCTACAATGAATATGTCGATCTGGAATGCTCAACAGATGGCCAAGAAGATAGACAATAGATAAGAG
>ML845007.1:47625-65007 GCA_009831015.1 Picea engelmannii | reverse complement strand
CATTGCTTTAAACATGTTTAACACCATTTTAGACATTGTCAATACTCGTGATGAGCTTAATCATTCATGGGAAGCAATTAAACGAGATATTAGTGCTCAAGAACGATTGGAAGCTAGACTTAGACAGCCTAGAAATCAGTTGTAACCTTCTTGTTTCTTCAGTTTTGGGCCGGCCTTCATGTCCTTAGACTCTCGTGTTTCTAGAAGAAGAAGAGGCTTATCACCTGAAATTAATCCTATTGCTGAAATAGGAAGAAGGAACATTGTGTTATCTACCCAACAAAGTGCTCTAAAGAGAACTTTGTCTGATTCCTCAAGTTCATCTTTTTATCCTTCACCTATCATCCACAAGATGGCATCTAGTCGTGGCTCTGGTGGCACGGGAAGTGCTTCCTCTTCTTAGTCTTCATCTTCGTCAGTGATTGGTAGCTTATATAGGCATCATATCCTTGTCCAATCTACCACAAGCCCCACCAAAGTCATTAAAAAGTATGAGATTTTTCAGTTTGAAGAAGACACCACAACCACACTGTCGCATGTGTCCTTTCCTCTTAACCTAGCACCTGCTACTCGTCCACTTCCTAAATTCAAAGAACATCTTCCTAGGTTTTCAGGAAATAACATTGTCACTACGAACGAACACCTGGTGGCATTTTCTAATGTTTGTCCCAACATAGGAGCCAATGACAATGATACTTGAATGTGTTTATTCGTCAATTCCTTGGAGGGAAAGGTTGTGGTCGATTTCTTTGACCTTCCTCCTAAGATTTTGTTTACTTGGGAGGAGTTAATCTACTGGTTCATAACCACTTATGGGCAATCTAAAAGCCCAACCGAGAAGTTACGAGAATACAATAACATCACCTATAAGGATGGTGAAACTATCAAGTCCTTCAACTTGTGTTTCACTAAGTTATACAACCAGATCCATGAACTCATTCAACCGCAGAACCAAGCCGCTTTCATGCATTACTACAATGCATTACCTTCCCCCTACCGTCATAGGCTTGAGGAAAAATCCATTGATAATCTTGGTTCCACTCTGCATACTTGTTTAGAGTATGAAGAACAACTTGAAAGAAAAGGTCTTCTTCGGGGAGAATCGGTTAAACAGGCAGACATGTCCGCCCTCTTACAGCTAGTACAAGACATGAATAATCGTATGATAGTGTTTGAGCAAAAGGGGACTGTCTCACCTCTCACCCCTGGAGCTTCATCCTCTTCTGCACCCCCTTTTAGAAACACAATTGAAAATAATTTTCAGCCTAAATTTATCTTGCCTCGAAGTTGGTGTAACTTATGCGAGGAACACCACGAGGAAGCCACATGTGAGGTGAGGAAGAGTATCAGAGATAAGATCTTTGGTAAAAGACCAGAAACTACTATTGTTGTCCTAAATTTTGTGGAGCTAGAAGATGTCATGATCATCAATACTAGGAACAAAGCCTACACTCCCAAGGGAAAATTTGATCCTCCCCGCAATTCTTCCAGCCCGAGCTCATCCTCACCTGTTGTTACTGTTCAGGTTCCTAAGGCTCCTGACAGCTAAGAAACCACTTCCTCTCTCCCCTCTTCCAAGTACAATATCTTGAATCAGTTGGCCAACATCAAAGCAGATGTCACCCTTCTGGACATGGTTGTCGTCCCTGAACAACATATGCATCTGAAACAATCCATGGAAGGAAAAGCTTATGTTGTAGCCAATCTCTCTGAAGAGGTGAACGAAGAGGATTCGTCTATAAATAAAGTAGGTGTACATAACTTTAGATACCCTGTAAAAAATCCCCCTTTTTACATTTATGTAAAGATTATGGATAAGATCGCCCATTGTTGCCTCATTGATGGTGGTTTAGGCCCAAGTGTGATGTCGAAGATTATTATGGAAGAGCTAGGCTTGTCTTGTACAAATGAAAATGCTAGAAGCATTCTCTCCTATAATAGCCTACAACAAACAACCATAGGCGATATTAAAGATGTAACCTTAGTTTTGTGCGCACACCCTGAAATAAGGACAACCCTTAGTATTCAAGTAATTGATATGCCAGTAAGAAATTACTCAATCATCTTAGGAAAAGATTGGAAAGCCTTAATGGGTGGATACCTCTCACTCGACGGAACACATTTATCCGTTCCTCAAAACGGTAAAAACATTATAGTCCTTAGAGAGGAAAAGATATCACCTTACATAGAGAGTGTCCCACAGCCTAATGTAAACTATATCGAAGATGACCTAGGAGTGTATTCCATATTTGTTGAGGATAACATTCCCTTGGAACAAATTGATTTAGATGATGGTATGTGGCACATGCACTTTGATGGTTCATGCTCTAATGAAGGTAACGGAGCTGGCATTATCTTGATTTCCCCTGTAGGAAAAATCCATAACCTTTCTTACAGGTTGGAGTTTGTTTGCACTAACAATGTCATCAAATTCGAAGCTTTATTATTAGGCATTGAGAACGCATATAATCTTAGTTGTGGTCATCTTTCAGTTTTTGGGGATTCTGAGCTTGTTGTGAACCTTGTACGTAAAATTTACTCTCCTAGCAACAAGTTGATGAAACGATACACCCAAATTGTTTGGGTGCTTATCTCGAACCTTTTATATTTCAACATCACTCATGTTAAGAGGGAGTTAAACTCAGTGGCCGATCGGTTAGTGGCTTTTGCAGCCTCTCCTAATCGGCAACTTCTGCCACACAGACCTAATTGTACCTTTCAATCTCTATATTGTCCACGCATTCCTGACAATATAAAATATTGACAGGTTTTCCCTAACGATGAGAGCATTTGTGCTTTCATTCAAAATGAACCTTTTAAGCCTAAGGAAATTATATCCATAGAAAATAACAAGATTCCTAAAGGCTTGACTCCTCTGGAGAGTTCATTTTATTCGAGTGATGTAGGCAACAAGGAGAAACAAAAAGAAGAGGAGTCGAAAAGGAAGGTGGGTGAAACCATCTATAACACCCCTGTTTTCCCCAGCTTGTAATTAATCATAAAATAGGATTACCATGCTAAGGCATGTGGACAGTGTAAATGTATTATTGTTTGAGTTGCCAATAACTAACTGTGGGGGTGAAGCCTTGAAATTATTCGCCATGATATCACTTGAGGAAAGAATGTGAAAACTATAAGGGAGGGTCATTATATCAAATAACCCTAAATTCTCTTGATGAGGATAATAAACCTCCTTGGATCCCAAGGAGAGAAATCAGTTAATGAAGAAAGGACTAGTGGTTGAATTATCAACCACTCTCATAAATGGAAGCATGGCCAAAACTGCAGAATGTCAGCCCGAAGTACCACTGGGTATGGCAGACCAAGTTGACCGGAGCTCCCTTCTGACAGAAGGAACAGGATGGGTCAAGAACCATCCTAGAGGAAAGATATACAAATCGTTAAGGAGAAGGCGCAGATCTCTCCAGCAGAGAATGAACAGAAGGTCGCGAGCTTGATGCTGAGTGAGCATCTGATAAACCTCGTCGAGGCCATAATAGAGAATAAAATCTCTGAAAGTCTACAGAGAACAGAACCTGAGCAGAAGCTGAAACAGAGAAATAGTCCTTGAAAACTGTAAGAGTTCCATGGTGATATCATGGCTTGGCACGAGGGTGGCCAGAGTGCTAAAAATGAATGCCTCTGAGCCTATGGTTGGGTGGAAGGACGAACACCCACAGTCAGTTAGTTGGCTACCACCTGTAATAGATAAGTAATCGCATATCTTGTGTATTTAAGTGGTCATATAAATTAAAGTTGGATATTCTATGAATGTTGCAGGGATAGATATGTTTTCTTAATGATTTATATTGCATCCCGTTTTGGTGCCTGGTTGATTGTATAATTAGGAAAGTAGGAAATTATATGGATGGGATATGTTTTATACTTGTAAATGCTTGCGTCATGTGGAGGCTTAAGCTAGAGCCACGAACTGTGAGTTCGTCGACCTTGGGCATAGTTTCATGTACGCATGTCGACCTTCCTAATTGTTCTGAGTCCCTTGGAGGATGGAGCCTATTAAAGCTCAGGAGAGATAATGAACGTATGCACAGGCTCTCTGGGAGGCAAAGACAGACCGAGAACCACTTAAGTTCTAGTGTTGAGGAATGAACGTGAGGGGTGTGCGGAAGGATTCTTCCAAGTGTCATGTTCTAGAGAAAGAGCGCAAGGCTCTTAAGCCTTTCAAAGCCAACCAAGCTCAGGAAGAATAGCGAGATTGAAGTATCGAAATGGAAGGCTCCTTTGTTCGGATGACGAACAAACGAGAAACTATTTGGAAAGAGCCAAGGTCTGTTGTGACCGTTGGATACGGAAAGGAGTGCGGGAGTTAACCCCTCGAGTCCTCTGGACTTCGTGAATTCGGCGAACTGTGAGTGCGTCGTAAGGGAGGTAAAAATCCCCAAAATCCCGAAGTTAATCTGGACCGTGGATCTCTAGATCCGTTGGGATCCTTCTCGACCGTCCAATCTATGATATTCAAAGTCCGCGCTTTGGGAGAGTCGCGTGTTGGAGTGACCAAAATCCCGAAGGCGAAGTTACAAAGCACTTAGGAGACACTCACAAAGTTACCAAACACTCTGCAGCTCAGTAAGAAGTGCTTAAGTGAGAGTTGCAAGGAGGGCGCAGATATCCCTTTGAGGAATAGAAGGGACATGGAGGTCCGAGTAGTTGAAGCTCAAAAGAGATAGTGCTAAGAGGGCAGAAGAGTAGGACTTATTCCAAGTCCCGAAGCTCATAAGAGATAAGCGCTTTTCAGAAGTGCAGACGAGGTCCAAGAGACAGACTCGTAGGAGGAACAAAGTTCGAGGCCTTTGAATACTTAGAAAATCTTCTAAGCTAGAGGAAGTCAAAAGCTCAAGAGGAGGAGCGACAGCAGCCGTTAGATCGGTTGTGGAGAGAAGCCTAAACCATTAGATCAACGTCGAGTGAACAAAGGAAGCGCAGAGGAGAGGAACGAATCCCATCTGTTGGATCTGAGCGCAAAGGACCAGAAAACATTGGATCTGGAAGTAAATGCACGAGACTTAACCCTTGTGTGCGTAGAAGAGTGGACTTGTCAGAGTCCCGAAGTAAATTGGGATCATCCATCGTCAAGTAGGACAGGTGGCGTAAGATCCACAACTTCGGAGGATTGTGAACAAGGAGGAGGACAAATAGTCGGAGTAAATCATGGTCGATGATTGCCAGGGTACACGCATCAACAGATCAGTAACTCCGGAGAAATCACTTCAAGAATTTCTGATTGAGAGTTGAAACTCTCGAAGCCTGGAGAGTCGGAGCCCGGAAGTAAATCTCAACCATCGGATTGAAAGGGACATGTGGTGGAGATCCGTTGTCCTCGGGTGAAAGTAAAGTTTGAGAGTTGAAACTCCCGAAGCTCGAAGCGTCGAAGGGTTGAAGCGCCAAAGAGTTGAAGAGATCTAACCCGTCAAATCCAGAGGATAGGTGGTGTGAATCTGTGGATTCAGGGTGAAGACCCGAAGTAAACGCCAACTGTCAAATCGTCCGAAGTAGATCTAAATCTTCAAATCTAGACGACAAGTGGTGTGAATCTATGGATTCTGGGTGAAGACCCGAAGTAAACGTCAACTGCCAAATCATCCGAAGTAGATCTTAATCGCCAGATCTAGAGGACAGGTGCCATGAATCTGTGGATTCCGGGTGAAGACCCGAAGTAAACGTCGACCGTCGGATCATCCGAAGTGAATCTCAATCGTCCGATCATTCGAAGTAGATATGAGCCATCAGATCATCTGAAGTAAACCTCAAGCATCGGATTGCCAAAGTGAATCTGAGCCGTCAGATCAGCAACGTCGAGAAATCCATTCGAGAGTTTCTCAGTTGAGATTTGAGATTCGCGAAGTCCGAAGTCCCGGAAATCCGAAGTGAATCCCAATCGTCCGATCGTCCGAAGCAGATCTGAGGCGTCAGGTCACCCGAAGTAAATCTGAAGCATTGGATCCCCAAGGTGAATCTGAGTCGTTAGATACTGTCTATTCAGGAGACGGCAAGGTTTGAGAGTTGAGAACTCCAGATAAAGATCCGAAGTAATTCATAGCCGTCAAATCCAAGGGAGACGTGGCGAAAATCTGAGAACTCTGGATAAATATCCAAAGTAATTTGTAGACGTCCGATCTAAGGGAGACGTGGAGAAAATCTGTGGACTCCGGGTAAAGACCCGAAGTAATCCTCGATCGTTAGATCAAGAGGATACGCGTCAGTGGATTATAGCCTCCGAATAAAAGCCATTGGGAAAAAGGGTGAAGTTTGAGATTTGAGATCTCAGAAGTCTGAAACTCGAAGGAGATCTCGACCGTTGATCGAGAAGAGGGCCACAGGACCGTTGATCCAGTTGAAAGGTCAACCACCCGAAGTAAAGGTGGGGTCGTTGATTAGGAGGACAGGTGTCCGCAGATCGTCAACTCGGAAGATTGAAGTACGGAAGAGAGCAGGATTTTGAGAGTTGAAACTCCCAAAACCCGAAATCACGAAGGAGATCTCGTCCGTTGATTTTGAAAGAGGTCAGATCTGATCTGTAGGTATGAGAGGGGCGGATCTGAACCACCAGTTTTCGAAGTACCGTCGAGATCAGGAGATTGACGGTCACGTAGCATTGCAAGGATAGGAGTTGCACGAACATTAAAAAGTTGAGGGTGGGCCGCAATTCAAACCGTGGTTTGAAAAGAGGACACGTGGAGGGTCGAGGAGAATTGTGGGCCGAAAAGCGGTTTGATTCAAACCTCCTTTGGTCACGTCTGCAATCAGGTTGTCCCGTAAGGTCATCGCACAAGGTCACATCAAGAGGCGGCTTATCCAGAAAAGGAGCTAACGCCCAGTACTCTGAGATTTCACAAGGGAGCGAAAGGGAAGGTCACGGGTGCCATTAAACCTACACCAAGAAGTCGAAAGGTTCTGTGTTTAATTACAGAATGAGACCATCAAGGTCTCAGAGAGTTGTTTGGCTTCAGAATCGGAGATCCTTTACCAAGAGGTCAGAGTGGTTCCCCGACTTTCCAAATTAAAAGCCATGAATGGAGATTTTTTCCTTTAAGAAAAGCGAAAATTTTTATGCCCCATCGTGGGTGTGCTACACCATCTCCTTGAACGTTGGGACACCCGAGGCTCCGAAGAATGTTAAAATAGGTGTCAAATGTTCAGATGAAGAGAAAATGAAGTTTGTCAAGCTACTTGGTGAATTTCAAGATGTTTTTGCTTGGTCTTATGAGGATCTTTGTGGTTTTGATCCTTGTCTTATACAACATGACATCCCCATTAAAGAAGGCATAAAACCAGTTAGGCAAAAACAAAGACTTATTAACCCTGCGCTAGACACAACTATTCGAAAGAAGTTGGAAAAACTCTTGAAGGCTGGAATCATCTTTCCAGTCAAGTATTCTGAATGGGTTTCAAAATTGGTTCATCTTCAGAAAACAACTGGTCAGATTAGATTATGTGTTGATTTTTGTGCATTGAATCGAGCTAGTATAAAAGATCACTTCCCTCTCCCTAACATGGAAATGATTTTGCAGCAAGTTGCAGGGTCACAAATGATGTTTGTCCTTGACGGTTTTTCCGATTACAATCAAATCAAGGTGAAAAGGGCAGATAAATATAAAACCACCTTTATTACTCGTTGGGGTACCTTTGCTTATGAACGTATGCCTTTTGGCTTATCTAATGTTGGTGTCACCTTTCAAAGAGCTATGTGAATAGCTTTTAACAATTTGATCAGAAAGATCATCTAGATCTACCTTGATGATTTAACGGTGTACTCTAAAATCTGATCGGATCATTTTGGTCATCTAAGAAAAGTTCGCATGCGATATAGGAACTTTGGCATTTCTCTAAATCCTTCCAAGTCCAATTTCGGCGTTACCGAGGGAAAGCTCCTTGGACACATTGTCTCTAATTCAGGAATAAGCATTGACCCTGAAAGGATTGTTGCTATCCTTAATCTCCCTGCTCCCACTTCCAATAAGGAGGTTCAAGCTTTTATGGGGGTTATTAACTTTGTCTGTAGGTTTGTTCCAGATTTTGTTGTGATGGTCAAACCAATTCATAATCTACTTAAGCAAGATCATTCTTTTTCTTGGACAGATGATGTCGAAAATGCTTTTGAAGGGATTAAGAAAGCAATCAGTTCCACATTGGTTTTGGTGAAACCGGATGTTGAGAAGGAATTCACAATATATACTAATGCCACCGACGAAGCAGTTTCTACTGTCCTCGTACAAAATGATGACCAAGGAAATGAGAAACTAGTGGCTTACATGAGTCAAAGTTTATCTGATGATGAATTTAAATATTCTTTTGGGGGTCAAACATTTCACCTCATCAGCTTATTATCCCCAAGGAAACGGGCAGGTTGAATCTACCAACAAAAATATGGTAAGAATCGTCAAAAGGCTTATTGAAGATAAGCATCATCAGTGGCACACTCTCCTAACTTATGCCCTTTGGTAAGATCGAACTACCGCCAAGGTAAGCACTGGTTGCACCCCTTTTCAGCTTGTCTATGGTCAAGAAGCCCTCTTGCCTACTGAGATGGAACTTTCTTCCTTGAGGTTGATGCTACAGATCAAAGAATTAAATTCTTCTGATATTTCACAAAGGATAAATGCAATCCTAGCTTTGCAGGAGCAAAGGATGTTTGCTTTGGATAATATTAAAAGGAGGCAGCAAATTGTTAAGAAATATTTCAACAAGAGTGTCAAGATTGTCAAATTTAAGGTTAATGAAAAAGTTTTGCTATGGAATTCAGCTCACGTTGATAGCAATCAAAATTTCAAAAATTATGGTTGGGTCCTTTCAAGATCGTTTTTGTCTTAGGTAATAACTCTTACATTCTAAAAAATTTACAGGAGCGATTGTTTTCCTACAACACTAACGGTTCTCACTTGAAGCATTACGTGGAACCAACTTGAAAAACTCTAATGTTGTTTAGGTTTTCTGTAGATTAGTAGTTTAGCTCTGCTTTCAGTTTTTCACTATTTTTCTTTTCTGCTTTACAGTAGTGTGATTTCTGCTTTCTGTTTTAAACATTTCCTCCTGCTTTTACATTTCCGTCATTTTATTTCTGTTGTTTTAAATTTTGCAATCTCTTTCTGTTACGATTTTTATTGCTTTTTCATCTTTTTAATTGATTTTGGTCAAAAATAAGATGTTGGGTCAGTTATGCCATAGTGACACTCCTGCAAGATATTGTTAGTCAATAACAATCAAGCTTACACAATTGTTACAATGTTTCCCCTGAAGGCACACTTGAATTTGTTATCTTCTTTCATTGTTGTCTTATAAGAAATTGGTTATCTCTCACTTCTTCTTTCCATTTCTTCATCTATTTGAAAAATAAAAGAACAAGTCCGTTAATTTTTCTCCTTGAAGTAAAGAGAAAAATCTGGTTGAATGATTATGCATACAGGGATAAACCCCTTCATACTTAACATTTTTCATGAGTTATTCCCAAATTCCCGGTCATTTTTCCATTAAATCCATTCACTTCCCCCTGTTGCATAATCATTCTCGTTATATCTTCTTAATCTATTGTTCTTGGTCTGCGAAACCATGAGTTATGAGTTCTAAATCTGTTGAAAACAAATTTCCCTGTGGAGTCGCCAATTTGTTGATGATTAAAATCGCAACGAGGATTTCGCCCACAAAGTATTGCTAAAGCCTATTAATTATAAGTTAATGATATACATAATACTAGTAGGTGGGACCCCCTTGTAGATTGGAGGATCAGATCTGGTTCTTAATTGATGTTTTTCACTGTTGTTCGACATTGCTTACAAGTTTGAGCATGATTGATGATCAATGTTGGTTATATTCGTGACAAATGGACAATGGGTAATGCATGAGTGTTTTGTTGCTATAGGCTCTAATGTCGTGTTGAAATGGCTTATGATATCCATTGTTACCTTGCCATTTACTCCTTGAATTATTATTTGTGCCACCTGCAAAAGATACATGTTAGTAACCACAAATAAGAGAGATTGAAAAGGAATAAGAGTAATTGAAAAGAAATAAGGCAATGTGAACAAAATCCACAAGAGATGAACTATGCTACTATGTTATACGATGGTGCACTATACATTTGGAGTTAAGGGAAATGGTATTAATCCAAACTAACGATGTAAATGGCTATGTGATATATTGAATCATGTAAAGGCATGTGATATGCGTTATAGTATGGTAGGCAGTGGTAAATGTGACATAGGGTGGTGCTTTTGGCAAACAATGGATGTTGGTTTCGATGCATGGTTTAATTGAATGAATTAATGGATTAGTGGGCTGGCATGTACTAATGATTTGAATGACTGGAAGTTGAACGCGACGTGCATTTACTGCATGTCACCCCATACCCCTTCCACTGGTTGTCACCCTGGCTATTGTTCAACTGTGTTCGTTGTGGTTAAGCTTTGATTTTCAAGCAGAGGAATAATTGATCAGCCAAGCTCGCGTTTTTAAGGATTTCGTGGTTACAGGTATGTTTTTTCACCATCCATGAACCCGCTCTGGTTATAAAATAGATATTGGCTCGATGATGTATGGCTCTGTGTTTTTCTTAAGACTGGCAACTGTGTAAAATTGTGATAATTTTCTGGAATGAATGGTTGGTGTGGTTTTCATTGCAATAATGTTTGAAGTCATAGTTTCGTTGATCATTATGAGTGTTAGAAGTCATGAAGGCTCTATGTCGTTCTTATTGGTCTTGGTTGAAGGGTTTTCATTCGGTCCAGATTGGCTGGTTGTCGCCACGCATTCTTATCACCATACCCAGTAATTGTTGTTATGGGGTTTGTTGGGTTTGAAACACTTTGTATCCATGTGTATCGTTTCACTTGAGTATGGGTTCGTCCATGATACTGATGTTTGCGCAGTGGGTTATGATGGTTGTTATGCCAAAGGGCTTGCTTGTGGTTGTTATTTCTCGGCTCTGTTTTATCTCAGCATTCTTCGGTTGATTGGGAAAGCCACAAGGGTTATACCCTACATGTTCTAAGTGTTGTTACAGGACCAAAATGAAGCTTTTGCTCCCATGTTCATAGTCTCTCTTATCATGGGAATTCTCACCCTGTCTGCGAAGTTATTGGCGGTATACCCTATGTGTGCACCGTTGGTCTTAGAGGTTCTTGCCCGAAGTTGGGGGGAAACTCCAGTCTCCCTGTGTTGGTCCACAGAGCAAACCCTTGATTTCTCAAGCCCGATTTTTTATAGAGGGAACCATTATGTCATGTCGGGTATGTTGTTGATTGTTATGAGTTGGTGGTGTATTATCGACAATGTTGATTACTGGCTCGTCCCTATGGATTATGTTGACAGTGGTGTTGGCTTTGGTATTTAGTCATTGCGTTGGCTATTATGACAATTGAAATGTTAACCCAACATTAGTTTTAATTGGTCAAGTCACAACAATGCTTCATGCATGATGCGTGGATATGTGTGGCCTTCCTATAGCTTGTTAGGTTGAATTAATGATTGCTTTAACTGTGTTTAAATTACCAAATGGGAGTATTGCAATCGCGATAGTTGTGGCATGGCTATCCACGGTATATGCTTTGGATATTACTTGATTGCACCATCAGAGATGGTCACAGGTTTTTAAACAATATGGTTTTGTTGCAATTTGATCGATTTGATAAATGGGGCTAGGCATATTGTCATTGTCCCCCTTTATTAGATTGATAGCTCAGCATCGTTGATGTTTATATTCAGATTAATTAAACATGTGCAGTCACATAGATGCTTTTGTGTTGGTTGAATGGTATGTGTATCCTACAGCATCATATAAATTGAAAGGGTGATTGATGTGCATTTAAATGGAAAGTCAAGATAGATTGAGGATTGTGTTTTAACTATCCACTATGTATGGATGATGGATATCATGCATTGTTTCAGAAATGGACACGGATTTTGTGACAATATGATCTCATTACAACTTAATTATTAAATGAACTTGAGGAATGGAATCGGGTGTGATTTTAGTATCTGTGTTTGATTTGAAGATATGATTCATGGACAAGGGTAGATGTTTTGATGGAATAGATTGGAACAAGTGATTATGTGTTCATTTAGAAACTGTTTGAAATATTAACTGGAACAATTGAGAAGATACAGAACTCTTACAGGTTGTTGTGGAAGGCATATTGTATGTTTTGACGACGCCATGTTAATGGTTTAATTGCGAACAGTGAGCAAATAATACACACAATTGATTGAGTTATACACTGTGGTTGTTAAATTGAACACAGTGATTATTTCATTGGTGTGGGACCTTTTGCGTTGATATAGAATGATTATGGATTACTTAATTAATTTTATGAACAGTATTTGCTCTCCTCCCCACCATTATTTCACTTTTCGTTAATTACAATCCCCTCGCCTTCCCATATCCATTTTTCACTCCCTATTCCTAAAATTTAATTACGGATAAGAGAATTTTGTATTGTAACAGTTTGAAATCACAGTTTCTTGGATGGATTACATCGGCATGTTCATTGGTTTACATTACAGATGATTGTGTGTTGTCTGTGAGCAGTAACCATGTTTTTTTCCCCCTCATTTTATCATTTTTCGCTCAATACAAACCCTTCGCATATCCCAGGACCTTTTGTTCACCCCCCTGCTCATTGACAACAGTTAAACAATTTGTATAGATTGGATTGCATGAGTCTGATATGTTGCTGAGCCAAAATCTATTTCATATCTTTAAAGAGTTGTCATGTATGGTTGTTAAAGGGACTATTTGCTAATCCATTATGCATACAGGAATGAGCTCTTCAAACAAAAGGCTGAAAATTGAGGCCCAACATGCCCCTGTTAAAGGGAAAGCCACTTCTGCCCCTTCCTCACCTCCAAATGATTCTGATAAATATGTGTCCTTCCACATGCATTGGAGGGATGATTCCTCTCATATGATCAGCGAGATGAGACCCAAAGGCTCCACACAGCTTAAGGCAAATTCAGAAGGATTAAATGGTGATAACAACAACAAGGGAAAGATTGCCTCACAGACTGGAAAATATGGATTTTAAGTTTTATTTATTTATTTACTGTTGAGAACAATTGACTTCAGATTTTCGGACAGCATGCTTTTTGGATATATTGGTAATATATTTTGGAAATAATTGCAAATATCATTGAGATAAATTGCAAAATATGAACGTGATGATGGGAGTAACAAGGAGGGGTGTTTTGTTTAATTAACTAGTTATGTTATGATTGTTAAGAACTAAAGGGAGTCACAAGGAATCCCACCTACTAGTTATTATTTATTTATAACCCTTATTATGATTATTACTTTTCCCCCTAACTAAAAAGTTGGTTGAGTTTTTAGTTGACTTAACTAATGAGGTAGTTCAACTACTTCAACCAATTCTAATTTGTTTAAAGGCAAAAGGAAAGGGAGGAACAAGAGGAGGCATAGAAGGATAAGCATACTAAGGTTTGCTCTTTGAATTTGTGTTGAGATAGTTCAGTTTTCATTCATTCCTTAATTGATCACAAGCCTAATTCTTTTTTATGATAGCAGGGTCTTATTGTAGACAACAATATTCAGGGTTGAATTACATCATTCAGACGCTTGTTTTTCAGAGGTGTTGATCTATCTTTGATAGTCTGTGTAGACTTGTCTATTTGTGAATTAGTTTTCATGACTGACAAAGGATATTGTGCAGATTCAAGTGGGCAGCAATCTATGGCAAGTTGATCCAGCTTTTAGAGTTCAGTTTTGATTTTTTGTCAAAGGTCCTTTTGTATCTTTCATCGGGGACGTCTAAGTTTGACTTTGGTCCAAAACTTCTTCACGAAATTTTGTAAAGAGAATGACTCTTTGATGAATTGGAATGAAATAAAGGATTGCTTTATCTCTCATCTATCTTGATTATCATCTTGGTGTCTTTACTTATGTCTCTACATTTATTTCAGCAACTGTTATATTCAGAAAATCATATTAATAATGAATTTTTCAGCGAGCTTTTATTTATAAAAAGACTATCCTAAGAACTTGTAATCAATACTTGTGAGTTAGGATATTATTTTTTATGGCAATAACCATAGGGTAACATTCTCATCTATTCTGCTTTAGCCAAGCAGAATCTGAAAATGTTTGAGTAAGATCATTTCATATATTTTCCTCAACAGGGTAGTCTTTGTTGAAATATTGTAACTGCAAATAGTATTCTATTTATTATTGAGTTATTAATCATCTGATCAATCCTCCTTTGTGGATTGATCATGTCGGGCTTTGTACTTGACCAAATCCCCTTTTGTGGATTGGTCAAACCCTAAATATATTATGCAAATTGAGAAGTCATCCCCATGCCTAATTAAAGTGGTTTTAACCACTAAGAAGACAAGTTGGCCCTACCCAGTGAATAGACACATTTCCAGCACCTACCAGCGAGTATAAATAAAGGAATCCAACGCCTCATTAACTCACTCACTCATTCACTCATCAAGTGCGCAAGTTTGGTAGCTACAGTTGGGAGAAGAAGGAAGAGAGAGGCGCATTGCCCAATGTTGGATATTCTCTAGTGCTTTGGTTTATTGTCTTGGCATTGTATTGGCTATCTATATTAAGGAAGTTTTTGTTGGGTTTTCTCCCCCATGAGGGTTTCCCGGGATAAATGTTGTGTATCTTGTGATTGTGTTTCTCTCAGTGATCCTACCTATGTTATTGTTATCTAGTAAATTGAAAAGAAACCTAATAATAGCTCAAAACTTAAGATGGTATCAGAGCTAAGTTGAAGAGAGCATCTTTCACTGGATAAAGACAAACGTCATTGTTGTCGTACAAGAAAATTAAGGCTTTTGTTGAAGAGTAATATTAGCCTAAAAACCATCTAGAAAAGTGTGTCCTAGCCTAGGGAACTCTTTGGCACCTTTTCAGTGGTCAAATACTCTGGAAAGTCAAACCCTTGTTTTCACTAGTACCAGAAACCAGAAGTACCAGGAAACCAGAACTTGTACCAGAAGTACTAGTCTAGATTTCCTCAAGTCAAGTTTCAAGGGGCAAAACTTGAAATTTTTTAAATCTAACAGCTCCAACAAACCCGCCTCAACCGACGCATCTAGTCCCTGGATCATAATTTCAAAATTTGAAGTTTGAAAAATTAGGTTTTCCTCGTAAAACCATAAGTTGCAGTTGCAGTTGCAATTTCAGAATCAGTTGCAGTATCAATTGCAATTTCAGAATCAGTTGCAGTATCAGTTGCAGTACCAGTTGCAATCACCCTTGAAGTTTTAAAAGGGTTGGTAATTATTACCGATGCTACCAAATGGTGGCATACCTGCAAATGTTATCAGAGGTATCTACTCACATATGTTTGAATTGTTAGGCTTTAAAGGGTATTTGTAGGAGAAGGGATTTCTTGCCATAGATCCAGAAGGATCTCAAGATCCAACACATTCAGAGGAATAATGCAACCCAGGTTTGATTATTCCGATATGCATCTATTTGTTATGACATTATTTTGATCTATGTTGTATGTTGAAGCTATGACCATCATACTAACCTTTGGTCAAAATTAAAGTCAAGGTATTAGATTGATTAAAGTTGAGATCATAGAATTTATTCTCTAACCCAGCATTCTGTCAAGATATCATATCGTACAGAAGATAGGTTGAAAAAAGCACTTGTCATCTTAAATGAAGGAGACTTGGAAGAAAAGAAACACACTCATTCTTAAAGACAAAACTCCAGGTTCCAGGTTTGATTGATTAAGTTGATAAGATTCAAAGTTGCACGTGACAAGTTGATAACTACCCCTTTACAAGTAAACATTATAGTTGAGGTAGCAGTCTTTGAAAAGTATTATACTTGGTAGCATGTGAGCATATTGAGATATATGCTTAATGTAATCATTTACCAGATACAACTAACATCTCCTCTATGAGAAACTTCTTGTGTTGGCTCCAAGTTACCATGGATGAATGTTTGATCACAACACTAGAAGATTGTTGATCTCCTTTTGTATTGTATTTCTTACTTTTGATCTTTGTTTTAGACAAGTCACAAGTGATAGCTCTAAAAGAGCTACTGTGATGATTATTCGTGCTATTGTTTTATTACTATTATTAAAAGAGTATTACTCTTGCTTGTTGCTTTGTTGACCTTGGTTCAAGTATCAAGTGATAACCCTAAAGAAGCTATAGTGAAGGTCACAGAAGACAACAAATTAGATGAGACATGAAGTAGACTACCCAAGTCGTGTACATGAGGATATGCATCCATGTACCAAAGAAGATGAAGAATAAGCTATTCTTGAGATCCAGAGTATCCCATATGAAGATTGATTGTAAGGAGCAGAAGGCTCCAAAGATGACCAAACATTAGAACAAGAACTCACAGAAGACTTGGTCAAAGGATAATGAAGTCAACTTAATGGGAAGCAGAACTCGTTTGAAGTCTGACTCAACCTTTCATATTTAGACTTGGTATTTAACACCAAGTATATCCCATAAGAGATGATGAAGTCCTTATAGACTTAGAAGAAATCAAGAGTAAGCTTGATCTCAAAAAGGATCATATGAAGAGACAACTTCCATGACTGGGAGACGGATTCCATGAGAAGACTAGATCGTAGCTTCAGAAACATCTAGGAGATATGAAATCTCCTGGAAAGATTCCCTTGTTTCAATGACAGAGAAGGAAGTCAGTCAGAAAGACTAGGATATGGATTTTTCTATGAGACTAGAAGAGAAGTCAGTATTGACTTCCAAGATTGATCTAACTGATCAAGCATGTTGCAGATGTACAAAGCCTAATGTGTGTCCAAAGGATTCTCCCAACTAGAGGGAGAAGACTATGATGAGACACTTACTCCAGTAATTGAAGAAATAGTTCCAGTATTCATGAAGACAACCAGAACAACCATGATTCATATATAGTATGAAATGCAGGGGGAGCAATCCCCATATTTAAAATTGAGTGGCAGTTGGTGCAGTACATTAGTTGGGTCATGGAGACATGACTACAATAAAAGATAGAGTTACCTCCATGAAAGAAGAAGAGCTACCTTCGGTATCATTAATTGAGCCTCTCAGTTTCAGATGAAGTTGTTGCCATGATGAAGTAGAGGAGTTACTTTCAGATTTCAGCAGTCACAATGAGAATGGAGCAGCCATTCTCGACTTCAGAGCAATTGCAAGTGCAAAGTCCCACTTCCAGAGGAACAGTTGCAGAAAGAGTAGAGGACATACTCCCAGACAGTGAGACAGATAGTGCTTTGCAGAAAGCACATAGAGCTAGCACATGACTGTGCAGATTGAGTTGTAGCTCCACATAGAGCTAGCACATGACTATGCAGATTGAGTTGTAGCTGAACAAGTATACCAAGTTGGTACAAAGTGATGTGGAAATTTGATTTGAAGTTGAAGACA